>JADLZK010003531.1:0-123635 GCA_015847255.1 Hyparrhenia diplandra
TTTTTATATACTTTATCTATCTCTAATTATAACAAAGGAGAGGATCGGTTGGGTTGGGTCGTATCTTTAACATCGTCACTCGACAGCACGAGGAAAGGAGGGACGACGTCGACTGAATTGATTGTTGAAGGCATCGACAGCAACGACGAATGCTTTTGGAGGCAGCTACGTCGTCTCTACGTACGTACGTGACCACCCCGCTCAGCTCGTATAGCTACATCTGAACGAACTTCCAAGATTCATCAGTTTATATATGTACTCATCAGATTCTTCTCTCTTTTAGTTATATTTCATTTGGTTGCATCTGCAGAGAAGTTGGACATGGACACGTCCGGCCGTCCACCTCCATCCATCGACGTCCTCTACGCCCTCTCAGCTCCACCACCACACGGAGTAGCTAGTGACTGATGTACTTCAACACCTTATTCTGAACGAAGAAGCTAAGCTCACTGACATAGAGAGGTCCACGTAGGTACGTTTAAGTGGTATATCATCAAGTGTACAGTACAAGCCGAAATTGACCTCAAATAATTATTCTCCCCATAAATAAATAGATAGATAGTACTAGCACATAATCCAATCATTTTGTTTAACGAATAAACAGACCACCCATCTTATCTTATACCCCTCAAGTAACCCAAACAAGAGTCTAGACCCAATGCAATCATGTATTTCCATTTCCATTTGTTCACCAAATAATTTATTCGTGACCAAGGTATTAAGGAATGTAGCCATCAAAACAAAGGTATCTAGGCAGTGGAGTAGCCAAGGGGGCTGGCAAGGGCCATGCCCCTCCCCCCCAACCCAAGGTTTCCAAGCAAATTTTCTACTAGTATAAGTTCATGATTTTTATTCATTCCATTTTAATATAAACAAAAATAAGTTCTTCTAGATAATTAACTTTGACGTATGTGTAGTAATTTTTACTAGTATAAGTCCTTCTAGATAATTAAATCATACAAAACATAATTAAATAATATTACGAAGCACATTAGAAGGAGTGAAACATAGACATCAAAGTTTACAAAATCATCTCAAATGCCTTACTGTTAAGGGGTTATTGTCTACCACTAAAAAATAGTGTCTTTGCTCCAAGAGTATATATAAAAATGTGAGTACTCGTGTCAAGTCGATAAATTAATAGTCAACATGAAAAATCGGTAACTTGATGTGCTCATTTTTTACAAGTTAGATTCGCTCCCCCCTTATGAATAATTCCGGCTCCGCCGCTATATCTAGGGACCATCAAAACAAAGGTAACTAGGGAACAAAATCAAAGGAGCAGATGCTTGTTACAAACCTTAAACCAAAAACATCAAGTCATTCTTCAAATACAAGCGATTGCTCTGATTAGAACGGCCGCAACAATTGAGCGGAGGGCCCAAACGTGCGCCTCTATTCTCGGGATGGTATAGATTAGGAAGGAGAGAACACTCCTGCCGCCTTTTTGAGTTAGCAGCTTATCACCGCCGGCAGCTTTGTAAACCGAGAGTGAACCGGCACATCACTACCGGATCGGTCACATTTTAGTTTTCAGTGACAAGTAAATGCAGAGAGATCGCTGTCGATTCTTATTTACACCCAGCAGTGATATGTGTCCATAAGATCACTATCGGAGCATAATAAGAACCGGTAGTGATGTAAATCTTCACTGCCGGGTTTGGTAAGTCCATGGATTTTCTGATTTTTTCCGCGCCTGAAATGGTCATCACTGCCGGTGGACTGGATTCCGGCAGTGAAGACGGTAGCTACGAATATGTAGTAGTGTATGAAAAGTGCTTAATTCTTTCTTATAGCAAATAATACTGGCATGCATCAACCGCACATTATAAATCTATGTTTTATAGATACACATATATAGGCGGTCAAAGTAGAAAAGAAAAAAGCTCGATAATGACAACACACAAACATTAATGAAAGTCGTGCTAATAAGTACTAAGCACACAGTATCGTACCGTACGTATGCTGTGCGTGTACTATGACGTGCCAAAGAATGCCAAGACAAAACACGAACTATGTGGCATAGTTGACACACGAGGACCAGCTAGCCTTGGCTATTGCTATTGCTATTGTCGCCGTGTCGTCACAGCATGCACTGGCTCACGCTCATCATCCTATTAAGAACGAGGCCTCCACTGCACACACTGCACATTTACGCAGCTAAAGCGGATTATACACAAATAATTGTGTCCCCTACCTTCCTGGAGGCACATGTGCAAGGTATTTGCACCTGTTGCAATAACGCATCTCATCGATCAACAGTTGCTAGCATACGGTTGTCGTCGTCATTGTCTCAATCATAAGCTTCATCAGTGCATATGCATGTACAGTGGCATCACATTTACCATAATAATCTGTAATTAGAATGTAGTATATGTATACTACTACCTGAAATTGATACCTGATTCGAATGTATATATACATGTACAAAACTTTGTGCATTTTCACGGGATAGCATGCCCACCGTACTACATACCCCCACCACAGAAACAAGCACGTACGTAAACTAGGTTCCAAAACATGATGCATCATCTAGCTAATGCCAACAAGAAAGCGCCTATATATGCAATAGCAGCAATACAGCCCACACGTTTCCGTTCGTAATGGGCACTAGTCCTACATGAGCCCTGCGTCGAGGGTCAGCCAGACCATTGGAGTTTGGACCACCTGGCATCCATCTATCGTCTATCATATATGCAGCGATGCGACAAGCAAGTAAACGCATCACGCACGTACTAGTACATACGTACTGTACGCGATTCTTCACTGGGCATCGCGTACGTTGTGTAGATTGGGAAACCGCCGGCCGACCGCGGCTACGACAGTGCCGGACCTTGTACGTCGTACGTATATACGTGAACTTTAAGGTATTTTTATACGGGCACAGAAGTTAGCGCCGCCAACCACACAGGACATGTACGTATACGTACACACGTGCCCACATATGCACGGCTGCCACGCCTACTACACGAGACATATATAGGCGGCCGGCCATATGCCCATATGTAGACCTCTTTTGATACCGCTCCGCTTTCACCCATTACTCCACATCCATTTTCACCACTATGCCAACCAGACAGGAATGAACCACCCCTGAAAATCCCCATTGCTCAAACTTATTAGTCTGGCTGATCAGCCATTGTGCAGTGTTTTTCTCTCATAACAAATCAACATCAGCCAGCTTATTATCAGTCAAATAGATTGCTTCGGGTGGGGGAAAAAGAAAACTAGCTTGGCTCGCCTCCCTCCTCTTCTGTCCGAGCATGCCCACCGTAAAATACCTGTCCTCCACAATAAGAGCAACGGGAATTACGTGTGCTGCCAAAACTACAATTTGTGAAACTAATAAAAATTCCACTCCTTCCTATAAAATTCATATATGAAATCCTCGAATGCATATATGCATCCATCCATGTATGTAAAATTCGTGTGAATTTCATATCATCGTCGTCCGTCCTGTGTTTCAGTAGCTTGCACACTGCGCATACATAAATGGTGATGCATGTATGTGATGGGGGACCAGAGAGAACGAACGAACGAACGAACGAAGAACAAAAGAAAGGAAGGAGCAGTAGTGGAGTACATACATATACAGTAGCTGTTACGGCCACTATGCATGTAAACAGCAGCGACCGGCTCAGCCACTATGCATGTAAACAGCAGCGACCGGCTCATGCACTGTATGGTGTATGCATGCACGCACAGGGCCGGGGGACCCTTGCAGGAAGGTGCGACTTCACCATCGTAGGGACGGCTGATTAATTAGTAGTCGTGTTATGTGCGTGGATTGGACCCCATCTCATTTGGTTAATTGATTGCCCGTCAAACTCTAGCTACGCTCGGCATAATCCCAACCATAAAAATTAAGCTAGGGCGCCATCGACTTAATTCATTCATTCAGCAGAGATAATTCATTTTGAGTGGATCCAATTGATTCTTGGACTCGGTGGTGGCCATGCGAAGCATCCATGCATATCCGCCGTTTGCATTATTTAGCTTTGATTTGTTTGCTAATAACAAAGGGGGTCAAGGAAAGTGATGCTAGCGTGCGTGCAAATGCATGGAGCCCAACATGATAATATAATGCAGCATGCCCCCTTCCCTCTAATACTCCCATATCGATCCCTGCTCTGTCCTCTAATGCCATATACAATAAGTGAGCTTTAATTTAATTTGGGGTCGAAGTTGTGTGTGCCGACAAAAATTTACTAGCTACTCCTACTCTACTTCTGTGTACTAGTATATTATTTAAGCATGTGAAAATGTTATGCCTGTTCGTTTACCTGGACCTGAAAATAATGGAAGGTATGGTATGTTCCTCTACATATATAAGTTTTAGTAGGTTAATGCAATAAACATTATTAATTAGCAGTACAAACAAACATCAACTACCCAAATAAGTGACAGGCAACGTGACCACGTACTAATAAGAACAAGTCAAAAAAAGAGACGGGTGACTTTCTTCCTTTTAATGAAAAAATGGATCTAGAGGGGGTTTTCTTCTTGAAAATAACAAGTCAAAAGAGACGACGAGCTCCAGAGAAGTGTAAGGTAGAGAGGTGTAACATTTGCAATGCAATAAAACTAATTAACTAACTAATAATTGCCTGCCTTTTTTCCTCGTGCCTGTTTTTTTCTGCCAAATCCATATAGATAATAAGAACCCTGACTTTCAAACTTGAGTTGGACCCAGTTACATTTGTATTACATGGAAAGAAAGAAAAATCTGTCGGCAGGCTTCACAAAACATCAAAGTTTATGGATGGATGGATAACATGTTTGACAAGCCAGGTTCACAAACTCGTCTTTGTGTTGTTATATATATATATATATACACAACTGGCAGTGTGTATTATATTCACAAACTCCTATTGCAATAACATAATGCATGACACACGACATGCCACACTGGCTAATTAGGCAGCTCATTATTATATACCTGATTCTACCAGGAATTATTTTTGTTTAGCTCTTTCAAATCACCGTTTTGCAACTTGCTGAGATGGGTTGTTTCTTGTGACAGATTAGACGTGCATGGCTACACATGCTATGCTATATATATAGGGTTAAGAAACGACCGACGTGGCATATATTTGTGGTTGGATGTTGGACGGGTCAGTGAAAGAACTGCGAGGAGAATCAACAAGAAAAATGCAGGACAAACGAGGGCACCTTTCGTGTTTTTTTTTTTTTATAGGCTACATGAGAATATACTACACACTGGAGAAAGTGATGTCGCATGAAAGCAAGTTCATACAGTCACATATCGACATCATCGTCACTCGTCATCAGTAATAATAATATACTCCATAAACACTTTAGTTATAATGCTTGGCAATATCTAAAGATTTTTAGTTTTTTCATATAATAATATTATTTAAGAGCTCAAGTATTCAATAAAAGATATGTGGTTAAAGAAAACAATGACATGTGGGACCTATGAGCACATCAGCAAAACCACCTTATAGACCACTATATGCTATTTGGGGGTGTTAATTACTTGGTTTATATATTTTTTCTTTGTGTTTTGTGTAGTATTCAAGTTCTAATAGATCTTCCAAATTGTTAAGCAAGAAGTTTAGGGGTGGGGTGGGGTGGGGTGGGGGGTGGGGGACAAAAACCTTTCTAAAATCGCCATGATGGTAATACTTTATGATAATTGTAGGAAAAGTGAAGGACATAGCTAAGTAGTTGGGAAATCCCTTGGTGTGATCTTTGCAGGCACGCTAAGCTAGTTGAGTACGAGCTACTCCCTCCATTTCTTTTTCCTTGCTGAAAGAAGTCTATCAATGTGTACTTCGAGCATTAATTTCTAGAACAATATGTTGTCAATTAATAGTATGAACCAACATATACTGCTATAATATATGTGAAGTACGAATTTATTAATGATTTTTGTGCAAACATATATATTTGTGACTAATTCGTGAAATCTTACAATACTGAACCTTTCTGAATTTCAATATATACGCTCTACTACGCCGTCACTAATGTAAAATATCCTCACGTATGTTATTCAAAGGAAAATAAACTCGACAAATTCATCAGTAATATAAACAAGTAACAGTTTATTTATTTTTCAGATATAAACAAACAACAGCTAACTTAAGGAAGATATGAGAATTCTTTACCTGCAAAAAAACTCGCTCCACAATTTGATGTTCCAATTTTCCAAAGGAAGCGGCCAGGCATCGATGAACTGATGCACCTCCAACAATATCAGCCAATGGAAGCATCGACACCATTTAGCGCCCAAGTACTATTAAATTATTTACATCATGATGGTTTCTGCCCGCGTGGGATGAGCTGTTGAAATTAGAGGCCCAGAAATTAACACGAGATGGATAGATGTATCATGCATATATTTCCGATATGTAATTTAAACGTCGATGGGAACATACTCCGTATCTAGTAGGCCCCCTAGTGCATGGCCTATGAACGTAGGATGCCTACGCACGTACACGTCCGCGGCAGACAGCTAGCAACGGGAGGAGAAAACAAAAGGTGTGACAAGGACAAAGGCGACTCGCAGGGATATTCCTGTCCAACAGCATTCACTACTTATTGTTCTGAGCCAAGAGTCCAAGACTTCTCAAAAACTAAGCAAAAATGATCGATAAACGTTATATATGCATATAAACCAGGCACATATACATACATACATGCATATAAGTAATATAATTCCTGATGAGGTTATTAATTGTTACAAGTAGTATAGCATATCACCATCACACACACACAAAACATTTATACATGTGCATGTGTGTGTGGATGGATGGATAGATAGATAGGAAATTTGTATTACAAGCTATAATGACTTAGCGCGCTAGTGCGTGTCTAGTTGGTTGGCACACGCGCGGACGGGGGCGCTGGGCATGGGCGTGGTCCCTTCGCTTTCGCCTCCCCCTCTCGCTCGCTCGCTCGATCCGTTCTCCTTTGATAGGCGTCTATGGCTACAAGGGAAGATTGGATTGGGATTGGATGTTGCCCTACCATTCCATTCCAAGGCCAGGGACGGCCGGCCCCATTGTCCTACGTACGCTACAGCTAGCCCCACCCCCACACACTCTCTCTCTCTCCCTCTCTTTCTCTCTCTCTCACAAAGGCAGCACAAAGCTGCGTACTGTAAGCTTCCACGGGCCTACCCCGCGTACTATGGACGACGATGCCGTCCTGTTCCGATCTTTCATCCCTCTTGATTCCCGGCTGTACCGATCATTCCTTCATCATCACCAGCCTGGGCCATCACAAATTTAACACACACACTCTCTCTCTCTCTCTCAATAACGCTGAGTGACCCCTATTATTATTATTATCATTATCATTACTGAAATAATTAAATGAAGAAATATGAAGAAATGGATGGATATTGTCAAGTAAATCAATCACCATGCATCGTATCGTGTGTACCATAGCGATTAGGGAGGGGGTGGGCCTTCCTGGGGACCCCAGAAAAGATGCCCGCGTTGTCAAACTTGCCTTCCCCGTGATCTTCTAGCGCCAGCCTTGCTAATTGCCATGCTCTGCTGCCGCCGGCGCCGCCCGCCTTCCCCTTCTCTCATCAAAATAATGCCACCTCTGTCCATCCATCCATCATCCATACAATAATATAATAGTCACCTTTTCGCAAAGAAAAACCGAGGCACACAACGACTATGCGTGTTAGATTCAGCATTTACTATATAGACTTGGTGATTTTGTACCTGCACAAAGGTTAACTACATCCATAATTACCTGTAGGGTCACCCTCATCCAGTCCAGATTCTGGAGTAGTGGACGAATGAGCACTTCTTCCCTGGGGCCAAAAAAAGGAAGTGAGTACTAGCAGTTACAGTCAAAAAGGTAGGTAGGTACTTACCTGACAGTCCTTTTTCCTTGGCTCAACTGCAAGTACTGCATGGAGAGGAAGAGCAGATGGTGACATTGATTCTAGGAGCATCTATTTATTTGTTGAATTCAAACAACGACAGTTGATAACTAGCATATAAAATCTCAAGAACACGTAACATATGCACATACAATCTTCAGAAATAATAATATAGATGTGCCACACTATACGCAACAGACAACGCAAGGCTCCAGAACGGATGAGATCCGTTGCATGGGGAATCAAAGGACAAAATGATCAGCTGGAAACTAGACTATAAAATTCACCAATCAGAGCCTTTTGATTCGTGCCGCGTTTGTTTAATTGGCGTCGAGTATCCGCCGTCACATGGGCACAGACGGGTGCCATTACAATCCTAATCATGGAATCATTTACAAAAACGCTCGTTCTTTTTAGACAAGCAAAAAAAGATACCACCAATAATAATACGCCCATTGACTAGCTCGTTCCCAATACATTACTCAAGAGAAACTTGTCTCCTCCAGTGGACCCTTTCTGTATTCAAAGTTTCATGAAAGAAATTCACAGGCG
The DNA here is from genome assembly GCA_015847255.1 of Hyparrhenia diplandra. Classification (NCBI taxonomy): domain Eukaryota; kingdom Viridiplantae; phylum Streptophyta; class Magnoliopsida; order Poales; family Poaceae; genus Hyparrhenia; species Hyparrhenia diplandra. Next base: position 8,420 of record JADLZK010003531.1, read on the forward strand.
CTGTGTTCCCTTGCAGTGATCAGTGCCTCCATTGACGCTTAGCGACAGTCAATCGGACAAATCATTATACTCGTACCTGCACAATTATCTTTGCAAATTATAGGAAGCTTGATTCTTGACAGACATTCAGCGCCTGCAACGTGCTTCTTGATGTTGGACTGGAGCAGTAACGATTTGTGATTAGAATTGCTAGACAGCCTGCTAGCTGCCGGAGATAAACAAAAGGGAAGATGCTCTCTGTCCTGGAATACGAACATCTGCTGACAACGCTTTTTTCCCCACGATCCCAACTGTGATGATTGACCAAGGCTTTTTCCCCCAGAGAGAAGTGACCCAGTGAGTTACCTGAAAAGCTAGAAGAAAAAAGGACAGCACTAAGGTCTGACGCATAAAATCTTGCAGGTGAGAAGAAAATGAGGTGCACATGCACGCACGAAACGAACAGCAGCTAACACAACCAGTCTTAATTAGCAACAGATGAAAGGTGGACAAACGCCTCTTCCCAACTGTGTCCTCTGCCGTGCATGGAGCACCCGTGACACAGAAGTAGCTGCAGAAAAGAGAGAAATAAAAAAACTAGCTGCTAAAGGTCACAGTCACTCACCATGGCAGCAAGAGCATCAATCCGTGTCCTAATAATGTGAACTCTGATAGACACGTTTCACTTTCACTGGCTTGTGCCCGAAGAAACACACCAGGCAAGGAATTGGGATGAAAGGAAATGGAGGGTGGTCTAATGTAACAGTTTCTTGCACAAAGGTCACGACAATTAAAATATCGGTGGAGGTGGCTACGGGGCTACCCCACCGGTTTTGGCACCAGACATAGATTCTTAGGAGATGACGAGACAGACGCCCACACATAGCCAGAACCAAACCAAGGGAAGGGCTAAACCTCCCTTGGCAGCCCACAACCACCTCCACCACCACCTTTAAAAGAAGGTGCTAAAGGGCTGTCCTGCAAAGAAAAGGAGAGGAGTGCCCCTAACCTTTCCTTGCTCTCCACTGAAATCTCCTATCTGCAACCATGCAGTTGCTCAATTCTGGCCTCAGCTGAAGCCCAATCATTCATTGGTATATAAGTTGCTACAACCTTAGCAATTTCCCACTCCTTCAGCCATCATCGATCATTGAAGAAGCTTTGTGCTACCAGAGGTGGTGTTCGCCGTGCATAATTGCAGGCTATATACATTCCACAGACCTGTAAGCTCTGTGAATTTCGAGCTCCCAGGTTCTGCATTGCATTGAGATGGGGAGGCATTCTTGCTGCTACAAGCAAAAGTTGAGAAAGGGGCTCTGGTCCCCTGAGGAGGATGAGAAACTCATGAATCACATAACAAAGCATGGCCATGGCTGCTGGAGTTCTGTTCCCAAGCTCGCTGGTATGTACAACGAATTTTCCTTCCCTTGGTCCTCAGTTATCATCTCTCAGTTCTCCCCATGTCCTTCCTCTGCATTTTTTCTCATTCCAATTGTCAACTGAAATCTCTCATCTCTCAGTTACCTCTTGGTCAGTTCAATTTTCTAAAATCGAGAAGACAAATTGTTGCAGGGCTCCAAAGGTGCGGAAAGAGTTGTAGGCTGAGGTGGATAAACTATCTGAGGCCAGACCTCAAGAGAGGGGCATTCTCCCAAGACGAAGAAGACCTCATCATTGAGCTGCATGCTGTCCTTGGAAACAGGTAAATTTAAGCCTGAGAAGTAGTATCAAAATTCAAGACTGCATATATGCATAGCAGCAGTTGGTAATTTTAGCTGATATTAGCACTTTACTTTTCCATGAGAAGGTGGTCTCAAATTGCAGCACAGCTGCCAGGGAGGACTGATAATGAGATCAAGAATCTATGGAACTCGAGTATCAAGAAGAAGCTGAGGCAGAAAGGCATCGATCCCAACACCCACAAGCCCCTTACTGAGGCTGATCGCACCGGAGCAGCTCCCACCATCAGCACCGAGAGAACCTCAGGGTCCAGCGACATCAACCCATCAAGCGCTGGTGCTCTGGGGAACTTGAGCCACCTACTCAGTGAGACAGCTCAATCATCAATGCTGATGCCTGTGTATGACAAGAATCGCGCTGAAACTCCAAACTTGGCACGCCCTAAGGTGCCACCAAAGGAGTTGTTCCTGGAGCAGCTTACTGCTGGACACGAGAGTCCATCAACCTGCCGCTCATCAGGTCAAACTCTCTATTTCCCTTTCCAGCCTTTAGGCTACAACAGTGAGAGTGGTAGTGGCGATGGGGCAAATATGAATTCACTCTGGTTCAACCAGAGTGACTTCAACTGCAGCACAATTTCTACAGTGATGCCGCCAGTTTCACCATCAGCCCTCTCTACATCAATGGGGCTGAATCTTCCACCTGATAATCCTCGACATGGAGGAACTGGCATTGGAAGTACTGCAGTAGATTCATTCTACTGGGATGGTACTAATCCTAGCAGCAGTAGCAGTACTGGGAGCAGAGGAAGCAACAGTATGGGATTTGAACCACAGAGCACGAGCTCAATTCTGGAGAACGGTGTCTTCCCATGGACAGACATCGGACAAAAAAAAAAGATACAAGGGCTCACCTAGTAGAGGAACTTAAGTGGCCTGACTTGCTCCATGGAACCTTTGCCGAGACGACCACAGCCATGCAGAACCAGAGCCAAACGCTCTATGATGATGTGATCAAGGCAGAGAGCCAATTCGGCATGGAAGGGATATGTGCCTCTTGGTTCCAGAATCAGCAGCCACAGCAACAGCTGCAGGCCGCACCAGACATGTATGACAAGGACATGCAAAGAATGCAACTGTCTTTCCAGAATATCTAGGCATTATGTTCCACTTCATGGAACAGAGCAGATCAGCAGAAGCAGAGACTTGTAATTTTCAGAGATTCGTGGGCAGAACTATGCTGAATTGCTTACATAGATACATTAAGTTGATACAGAAATCATCCTCCACAGCTGTTCCTCAGTTGAAGACCTGGCAATATCAAGGAAAGGACAGCCCTGGCATTAGAAGTGGCAGCAGAATGCATAGAAAAGTACGTTCTAGAGTCTCCTTTTTCTTTCTCTTGAAAATTGATGTTTCCTTCCTGTACACGACGACTCAACTTTTGCATATTTGAGTTTTTGTTCACTCTAGTGGAAATTAAATAAATATAGACAGCCATGGGCAAAACTGCATGTGTCGGTAGCTCTCACCATGCAAGCAGCCCCAAACTTTTCAACTGCTGCCATGCACGTCCATGCAAATTAATTATTGCATGTTGTATTTTCATTTCTTTTTATAAGTTGCCGACAAACGGCAGTTGTATATTTGTAAAGGAAGAAATTTGGAATATTGACCTGAGAGCTATTTTCCTCATCTTTCCCTTTCCTGTTTCTGTCGTAAACTTTTCTGTGTGGAGAACCCAAGCTACTTGATCGCTTTCTACTTGAATACAGGAATGGAAAAGGATTGGTTGATTTGATAGGGTCCAAAGGAGCAATCATCCTCAAGAAGAAGTAAACACATTCAGGAAAGAAAAAGGAAGAAACTATTCATGAATGTCTACCTACCATGTAGATTGAGTAATATATGAAGCCTCAATGTGGTGAGACTCAATATATGCTCCATTGAGTTTGTGCATCATTGTTTATCAGTTTCTGTGACATAGACATAGCCATGATGTGTTCTGGAAATTTAGCCAGCAAAATCTGTTAAAGCTTTGCACTTTGGCTATGAGTTAATTAATATTCAGCTGTCATTGGGTCGGGGTCTGAAGCTAGCATGCTTTCTGGGTGTCTGGGTCTATTCCTCATTGTCTGTGCAATAGTCTAGGTCGAATTTTGTTTAAGTAAAATGGTGTATCACCCCCTAAAAACTAGCTATGATTGAAGAAGCCCAAAAGAGTTAAAGAACTTGGCTTTTCAACATCTTCATTAAGAGGTACATTGCCTGGATTTGAGAAACCTTACTCGTACACCTCCCTGTGTTTTTATTTTCTTAGATTGGATATTCCAGGTCTCCAGGATGCGCCTTTGCCAATTACTATACTAGGGGATATTAATTAACAATAGTATTTCCAAATCATTTTTGAACTACAAATATAATGAGACAATTTTCATAGGACTGGTCCATAGTCTAAAACATATTGAGTTAGTTAAGAAAGTTTGTTGGATGAACTCTGAAACATCTGGTCCAGGGGATACAATGCTAAATCAAGCAATTTTGTCAACAAAAAAAGAAGGGAAAAGATGGTGTTGCTCCTGCTGATGTATAATTTAAGGGCCATGTCATTGGCTATTTGGCTTAGCTAGATTGTTAACAGATTTGGCTTGACCTTTCTGGTGGCTTCCTTTCCTTGTGACTGGTCAAGAATAAACCAATATCAATATGAATTTATTTCCTGCGTTGCAATATTCCCAAATAAAGCTAGTCTAATTTGGCTCCGAAGAAAAGAGGTTCACTTTAGAATTAACAACTATCGTTTTATGTCGTACAACTAATGGGGCATGCCCATGTGCGAGAAAAAAGCTGTCATAAAGTGACTGGCCGTTGGATTTTTCACAAATGCAATGAGACCAATAATGCTGATAAGGACCATTAGCACTAAAAAGCAATTTTAGAGAAGCCTAACAACTATGAAATCTACCAATCAGCCAATAAAAAAACTATAAACAAAAGATATATATATATATATTATACTAGCGAAGAGCTTGATTCCGTACCATGATGTTTCAGCTTGTGGCCATATGCACTTAAATTATCTTTATTTAGAAGAATCCTGTATCTACTCTGACGTATGTGCTGCATTATTGGACGTATCTGCATGTTTCAAATATGAATACATCAGTTGAAAAGAAAGTAAATAAAGATGTATGAAAGAGAAGTAGAAGTAGTAAGACATCAAAATGGCAACTGAGAAGTATCAGTGCTCCTCCAGATGAAAAAAAGACATCTAATTTTTATTGTAATATAGTATGCAGTCTCAGCATTGCCAAAAACAGTATATTGCTTTCCACCCAGCATCATCATTAGGGAGTGGAAGATAACAGAAAAGAAGGAAAATAAAATATATATATATATAAACATATAAATAAAGTAGGGTTACAACCTGGGATACCAAACTTTCATGTTATTCAGTGATCTAATGGAATAAAGAATAAAAAAAAAATAGTTCACTGATTTCATCTGACACAATACGTAACACAACTGAAAGCACTGTATTTTATTTTTAATTAAAAACCTGTTTAGTCAAAACGGATATAGTTTGCTGAAAATGTGAATGTTATGAAAAGCAACCAATTCAAACTCATAAGAGATCCTCTTATTGAACAAAATCAAATAAACCAGGAAAAACACAAAGATAAGACAAAGAAAAAGATATATTCCTGCTTGATGACGTGCTGAAAGGTTCTTGATTATCTATGACATCAGCATGATGATACACATATGAAAGCATACTGGGAAAGCCTTACCAATATAGTACTCCATTGTTGGGCCAGCAGCTATCAAGTTAAGTTCTGTTACTTTTCTGCCCCCAACGAAAAACAAATGTTCTCTTACTTTCAACACTCATAACAGTCTCTATTAGTCATTTACACTTTTAAGAGACAAGCCATATGCATGAGCTGTGACTATAAATAGTCCCATCAATTATATTGTTGGAATGTGACCACACGTATGTGCCAACAGAAGCCAAGGCTTGTAGAAATATTTGTACTCTGGTAACCTTTGAACAGCTAGGAAAATCAGCAGCCATGCAAAAAAAACAGACACACACACAAAAACAGAGCAAAGAACAACGAAAACAAAACCCCTGGCACAATGGGAGAGCGCGACAGACATCCTGAAGGCATTACTTGAAAGGTTGGAAAAAGGCAACCAAAAGCTGCCTTTTTACTACCGCAAGCTGAGTCTTTCACCCATACTTTCCAGGAACACACAACAAGGGGGCAATTTCTTTTTTTTCGACAACCAGGATTCGAGCCCTGGTTCGAAGCCTCACAAGTCACAACTGGTCGACTTAACACTGTGCAACAAGCATGTCCTTTCCCTTTCCATAGTGCATAGGTCACAAGAATCACAGTGATAACCAGGTCAAATAGAAGCAAACAATTTACATAGCTAAAGCCATGTTATTGCAACTTTCAGAAAAAAATGAAAGCTTCTACATGATAATCTCAAATAGAATTGCCAGATGAAAAAAGAATATTAGGATCACGTATCTGTTTTTTTTTTTGGAAGTAAATCATGTATCTGATTTTGCTAGTGTAAATTACCAATGCAGATGATCAGAGGTGCAATCACAACTATAGAGTTTGTTGAGGCATTAAGATATGATGATATTATTGATATCCACCCCTTTCAAGCATTTGAAGCCACATCATAGTCCAGTCGATCTGTGCTGAGTTAAAAGCATGCGATTAGTATATAAACCTAACAACACATTCCCATTCTGTGAACTGAACTCATAATTGAACAAAAAGAACAACAATTGCAGTGTGCAAATATTAGTGTTTGTGATTTTAGCTTGAATCCTTTTCTATAGAGGTTGAATACAGAATGGAAATAACTATGAACAGCAAAAATGCACAGGTAACAAATAATAATTGTAATACAAGGTCATCCCAACCTATATTGTGCAAAAGAAATTGTAACATATAGTTGGGACTCAATAAATAAAAAAAGTCATTCAAGTGGTGTTCTTATGAAACAGGCATCAAGCATCGATAATTTAAAACAATGTGAGCATGCATAAAACTGATTAGCCAAGTATTGCTTCCGAGATTAGACTCAGAGAAAGAGGGATATCCATAAACAAGCCAGGTAGTTTCTAGTCGCACCATGTATTTGAAACAAGATCAGTAGTATGGGCCAAAACAGAGGCTATGAAATTCTGTTTTGCCAATTTCAGTTTTGGGCCTAGGCTCTGGGCTGAATCTTGTCAGCATAAGCCCACTGTGTTGTGCACCTGTTTGGGAGGATTCTTACTTTACAAGGGATAACACAAATTAACTTATCTGTAGCACCAATTTGGTTTGTTTTTCAGAGATGTTACAGGGGCTGATGTTTCAAGTAATGGTCTGGAACAACAAATTACAAACTGAATGCATGGAGACAGAGGGAGGCGCTAGGGAAGGTGACACAGATTGCTTGCTAACTGCAATTCAGTCAAACAGATGATGTCACGGTGTGACTGTACAATGTTTTCAATTAGAATCAGAATTGTACAAACATGCAAATGGCCACATGTCCTCCACAAAATAAAATCCACCCATCACTCTTCAGATAAACCGTCAATAAGTTTTGACTCCGCGAGGAGCATTCCATTTCCATAAGGACTGTTTATAGCTGTCTGCCTATCCCAGACAGCAGATAGCCTTGTCTCAAAAGTGTACCCATGAGCTGCTGCAGTAGAGCTCAACAACGAAGCCTTGCTTTGCATCAATTAGTGGTGCTGCTAACAGAGGCACAGAGCAGTGCTGTAATTAGACCTACACCACGCTAAGGCACTGCAAAGCTGGGTTCATTGCTAAGAAACCTAAACAGGGCATTGAAGTCCATGGACGAATCCTTTCAGGTTTTGATCAGTGAGTAACTTGAGCCAAACGTGTTCCACACAAAACACTGCAGAATCGCTGTAATCCAGCTGAAATCAATAGCGCTGGTGTGACGAACCGAGCACACCAATCTCCACACCAACATAACACAAAGAGGATCCAATCCACATTGACTTCACCCGGCGCCACCGTTCCCCCAACAAGTGGACGCTTCTGAATTTCTGATGGCAAGCGTCAATGCAGCCCCAATCACCCAACCCCACCCATGTCCCATACACAAGGGCGAGCGGCAAAATGGCCAGCCCGGCGCAATGCGAGGCACCACCGGTACCGAATCTGTAGCCGCGTCCACGACGAATCAACAGCATAACGGCAGAGAAGACAAGGGCGGAGAGCGGGGTGGGTACCTGGCAGTGGCAGGCAGGCAAGCAACCGCTCGTCAGGCTGAGTTCGGTGACGGCGCGCCGGCCGCGGCGCCACATCGCGGGGAGGCGGTTGGCGCCGGCGACGGAGACGGCGATCGTGCATTCCCGCATCCCGCTCCGGCTTGATTCACTTTTGCTGCGGCGCTGCGCGGCGGTGGCGGTGGTGCGTACGCGCGTGCGGCGGTGGGGGCGTCGGGTGCGTGTGCCTGTCTCGTTTGGGCGAAGCAGGCAGGCGCTGGTGGAAGCAAAGCAGAGTGGAGGGAGGGCCATGGGCCGTTATTTTTGAGCCGTGCGCTTCGAAGCCCATGGGCTATTCTTGACAGGGTAAGGAAACGAATTACTGTGGATTTGAGGCCGTGTACCCTTTTTGGGCCCAAAATTCCCTTGGATAATTGGATGCCGCCATCCCTCGTGCGCGGTAGCTTTCGTGCTCCATGGACAGAAAGGCTCCTTTTCACTCCACCTGGCTGGCGGGCTCTATATACAAAAAATGGAGATTATTTGGCCCACTAGGCCTCTCAGTCAGCTCGTGGTCGATCGTGGGCCGGAGATGGACCTCTCGCGTCCGCAATAGACGAACGGAATCAATCGGCCTGCTCGTGGATTGTGCTTGGATGTTGCCATTTTTTTTTTCTTTTTGTCGTGAAGGATGAGCATGACGTGGCATGAAGCGCAGTCAAGATTCAGAAACAGGAACACCCCAAGCCTGCTGCCTGCAGCTGCTGTACTGTACGGGCTCCACTCCACTGACGCCGACATCCTTGACTGCCCGCAAGCATTACGAGCAGCGTACTTTCATCCTGATCTGATGAGGACCGTTTGAATGCAAGAAATTTTTTTTTTCTTAATTAGTGTTTTTTCTTAATTAGTGTTTTATTATTATTATTATTATTATTAAAGAGATAACTCTGCTTTTATGAAGCAAACTTTTTTGTCAATAGTTTTGCTAGTATGATATTGAACTGTTTCTTTACTCGATTTTTTTTTTTTTCTTTACGATCCCAGCGAGAGTATTGTTGCGTTTGAGATGAGCTTTAGGGGCTGTTTAGTTTCGGCCGCGGTGCGCCATGATTAAAATTAGGCAGCCACACATCTAACGTATGTGTTTGGTTCATTAATAACTCTAGACCCGCCACAACTTTTCAATTGAGCGGAGAAGGAAAAATCTCGCCACAACTTAGGCGGCCAAATACTTCACCGCACCTTCGGCGCCGCCACAGTTTGCATGGCCAACTGTGGCTAAGAACCAAACAAGCCCGTAGACACAAGGTGAATGTTGAAGGGATGCTATCCGTGGGCAGGCACTGCACATGCAACTGTGCTTTGCGTTGCCAATGCTCCTCGCAGCGCCAGCATCCCTGTACATAGGGCCACACCGGGAGGCCTCACGCCGATTGGACCGACTCCAACAAAGATAGGTATAATTTTAAGACCCATTAGATAGTTTGAGTGACCTACAATGAAATAGATGTCATCTAAAATCTCCCGTCCTCCAACGGAGCACCCACAACTATTTCTAAATAACTTTGCATATAGATCCCTGACCTTTTTAGAAATCATCTAAGCCTAGATCTAATAAAACCTTCTCTCTGGCACTTTTGCATTAGAAACCCCGAGAGTGAAACAAAATTAGTTTTAGGTCCTTCTTGTTCCTCTCGATGCGAGAGGATGTCCATGGCGCCGAAGCGCCGCCATGGGCTCGCTTCAGCGCCCGCCCGCAGCTCGCCTCCCGTGTCGCCGCATCGCGCCCGCCGCGCCCGTTCGCGGCCCGCCCCGCCCGCCGTGGGCTCGCCTCGCGTGTGTTGCGCGCCGCCTTGGACTGGGATCGTGCCGGCCGGCCATCGGGGTTGAGGCCGTCGGGGAAGGCCCGAGCCGCCGCGATCCGCTGGGAGCGCCGCCCGCGGCTGGCTCGCCTCGACGCACCGAAGGCTCATCGCCGCGATTCGCCCGCCCGCCGTCGTCGGCGTTGGAGCCACCGCTGGCCTCGCCTCGCCAGCCGCGCGGGCCCACCAATACAACGCGAGCCAGGAATTTGCGTGGTCGCCGAGGAGGACGGATATATCCGTTCCCTCTCTCCTCCTCTCCCAAACTTGGTTCCCGCATGGGTCTTCCGTTGGAGGTCGTTTTCGCGAGTCAAAACACCGCGGTACGACTTTTTTTTTATGTTTGGGTCGTCCTTTGCGCGCTCTGTTGTCAGTCTTAGGACACGCATGGATTGACTCGGAGTGAGAGCGCGGCGGTCGCCAGAGGTGCCGCAGAAGAGCTGGGACTTGTGCCGTGCCGGGCCGGCCCGGCCCGGCCCTCTCGTGCTTCGTGCCGTTTTTAGATCGTGCCCCTTAGGCAGGGAAGCACATCGGGCCGTGCCGATATGGCACGGCAAATTTTCGCCCAAGGGCCCAAGCACACGGCACGTCTTCGGTCGTGCCGCCCAAGCACGGCCCTCAAAAAATATCTCCACTACTTTTTTTTTGTCGTGTGATAATTATGTATGTTGTGTATACTATTTCAATGAAGTTTTAATGATTTTCATAATCTATTTAAGTATTAGATGAAAGGTAGTACAGTAAATGCTATACAATTACATTGTAGAGTAATAAAAGTGTGTACGTGCCATATTAGGTGTCGTCGTGCCGGCCCTAAGCACGGCCCAAAGTGCGGGCCGTGCCATGTAGCCCGTCGTGCCGAGATCCTAGACACGGCACGCCCTCGTTCGTGTCGTCGTGCCAAAGACGGCCCAAAATATTTCGTCTTTGTGCCACGCCGGTCCGTGTCAAAAGTCCGTGCCATGGCCCGCCCTCGAATAGCACGGCCCAAGTCCCAGCTCTACTGCAGAGACCTCTCCTCTCCTCTCGGAAATTGAAGACGCGCAGAAGAGAGGACGACGGGTAGTGACTGATCCGCACCCACCTGACCCGACAGGATACACTGTCCCGGCTTATCATGTCAGATCGCTCACTGTTGAGGCAGGCCAGTGTGTCCGTCGTGCGTGTGAAAATGTGACTGTATCCGTTTTTCTTGGCTGGGAGGAACTCTCGGATGATCGGCTCTCATTGCGCGCACTTTACAGCACTGACGCACAGCCATGAGCCCAGGCAGAGCGAGATGATTGAATTGAGACGACGAACGAACGCCACGCCCATCATCGTCATCATGCATGAGTTGGATTTGGAGCTGGCAGTAGCCTAATACAACTACTAGAATGTACAGTATGGGTACACGTACATGCATCATGTATATGAGCCCATACTCGCAGTTGAGCACTTGATAGCTCGCCGCTGTCTGTTCCTGTCTGGCTTCTCTTCTGTTTCAGTTCAGGGGACGACGTTTTCCTTGATGACAAGGTGAAACAAACGTCCGTCCGTCCCTTGAGTCGCTCTACATTCTCCTCCAATCTATGAGACTATGAGTACAAGCAAAAGTTATAATAGGCACCACGGCCTCTACAACAAAATGTCGGCTCAGTTCGGCCTTCACAACATGGTTGTTGCATCACTGCGAGACGATGCATATATGCATGCGCTTCGTCAGAGTCGATGGAGATGGGCGCAGCCGCAGTCATGGTCTCATGGAGCGTCACGGCGACATTAGACCAACACCAGCAACGACTCCCCGGAATCTTCCGCCAGCCGCCACCTCGTCGCCTTGGCCTTCATTCACGTCTTCTGCTTCGGGTGCTCCTCCTGATCGCCCTGTCAGTAATGGATGGAGACAGAGCACACAAAACGATCTCATCAGTACCTGAACTCTCTCTAATCGCTACTGCTGCTGCTGCACCGTACCTGTGCCACGCCGGTGACCGGCGGCGGGTTCTCTGTTTCTCCTGGCCGCGCAGGAGCACCAGCACCAGCAGCAGCTTCCATCTGCCCAGCTGCCGGCATGTGAGCGAACGCCACGGCCGGCATGGTAGCCATCCCCTGTCCCGGCACACCGAACATCGGCGGTGGCATTGCCATCGGGAAGTGTGCGCCGGCCGCGTACCCCGCCGCGGCAGCGCCCATGCCGAAGCCCAGCCCCATCCCGAGGTGCGGGAAGTGCGCGTGCGCGTGCGCCATGGGAAGGTGGACCTGGTGGTGGAGCGCTTGCATGTGCTGGTGGTGCAGCGCCGGTAGCAGCATCGCGGCCGCAGGTGGCATGCATAGACCCGTGCCCATTGACATCATCTGCACCTGCAGCTGGAGCGTCTTCAGGTACTCGATCGCTTCCTCCAGCATCGACGCCTTGTCGATCTGCATGCGAGAGAAGCAGGACAAATGGCGTTTTCCGTCCGACGGCGGCGACGACGACGATGAACGGATGAAGCGGCTAGAACGAGCAGATAGATGGACCTTGTTGCAGTTGGGGATGAGCTCCTGCAGGGCGCGCATCTTCTCGTTGATCCGGTCCCGTCTCCTCTGCAACGCACAAGCACGAAAGCAAGGTCGGTCAGTGTCAGCCATGGCAATGGCAAGGCATGCATGTGCGCAGGCAGGCATTGGCAGAGACGTGCATCGGCGGGCGGCGGCGCGTACGTACCCTCTCCGACAGGTTGTGCACCTCGGCGGTGCGGCTGCGCTTGGCGCTCCGTGACGCCGACCTCCTCGTCGCGCCAGGCTCGTCGTCGTCCAGGTCGAGGTCCTGCAGAGCAGAGAGGCGCGCGCGCGGGCGTTCAGATCAGGCAGGATTCGGGAAGGCGCGAGCGTGGTCGGGCATGGCGTTGCGCTAGTACCTCGTCCGGACTGAACGAGCAGTCCGCGGTGAGGTGGCTGCTCCTCTTGAGCTGGATGCGGTCACCGTTGCCGGAGCAGACGGAAGAGGTGGTCACCGCCGCGGCCGCATCGGGGGCTCTGACCTCTGGTTGCGATCGGCGTTGAGCTACAGCTACTGTCTCTCCATGGCAGTTATCTGGGAGCAGAGGCGCCGCCAGCGGAGGCGGAGGAGGTGGTGGTGGTGGAGGTGGAGGTGCTGCCGCCGTGGTGCGCGGCGGCTTGGGCGGCTGCAGCCACGCCATCCTCTGCTCGGAGAACAGCGGCGTGCTCCGCAGCCGGTTCGTTGCGGCCTGAACGACCGTGGACTCGACGGGGTTGCTGGCAGTCGCGACGGACGCCGCATGCGGCCGCTGGAGGGGCCGCGTGAAGAAGGTGAAGTTCACGACGCCCTCGCCGGCGGCGGTGCTCGGCGGGCCCAGCTTGTTGGCTTCGGGCGGCGCGGCTGGGACGACTGCCGCGCCGTGGGCGTGGGCTGGCGCGGTCGGCGCCTCCGAGTAGTCGGAAAGCAAGCTGGCGCAGTACTCAGGGGGCAGTGGCGCCGTGTCGGCGTCGCCGTCCTCGACGACGGGGCAATGCAGCCACGGCACGGCGTCGTCGTCGTCGTCTTCGTGGACGGGGAGGCCACCGCCGAGGCTGAGCCCGGCACCGGTCCCGTGCATGCCGAGGGAATTGGACGGGGACGGCGTGGCGCTTGAGCTCCTGGGACCTGCTGCTGCTGGCGGCGCTGCAGGTGAAGGGCTGGAGCAGCGGCGGCGGCGGCGCGGGTGGCCTCCGTAGCGCCGGGCCGTGGTCCCACAGCAGCTCGAACAGCTCGTCGCCCGGCCCGGTGGTCCTACAGACGGAAATCGAAACGGGCATCAGAGATCCGGAGGCCTGTGGATGGAAGGAGGAGGAATGGTGTGGGCAGGGACTGACATGAGAGGGCGGTTGGCGCGGCGACAGGTGGAGGTGGATGGAGCACACACGCGGACGGCCGGAGTAGAGCAGAGAGGATAGGAGTGGGAGCAGTGAAGCTGCTGGAGGAGATGGAGGAAGGAGAAAGAGATGCGGTGCGGGCACGGGCAGGAGCAGTTAAGGACGGCGACGCGGCACCTACCGCCGAGGACGAGGAGGCGTCGCCGTTGTGGACGGCCAGTGATGGGTTTCCAAGAAGCGCCGTGGGGGCGCGATAGCAACGGCGAGTCGGCGACGGACGGATGCGGTTTGCTCCGGCAGCCGATATATACCAACACAAAAACGCTTGTTTCCAACTTGCAGACAGTGAAACTGCTTATGATTGGCAGGGCGCGTGCGGATAATTAACTTTTACTACGTAGTAGATCTGAACATCAGACAAAGGGCGTCAAAGTCAATTACTCATGCATGGATTTTAGCTTGGGCAAAATTTTGAGTAAAAAAAAGGTTTGTTTTTGTTTCAGTTTGTTTTAGCATATTATTTCCTCACATAATATTATTAAATTAGTCAAAATCAGTAGTTTATTTTTTTCTTGCTTGAGGCGTTGATCACTTAATCTTCACGACCTCGATCTTTTGGCCAAGCTATCCTTGTATCAATTAAAAATATCTTGTATAGTATGCGTTCTAAATTGTAGTTCACTTTGGCTTTTCTAGATTAATTTGTTTTACTATGTATCTACACATAATGTATAATTAGGTGCATAGCAAAATCAATTTATCTAGAAAAGTCAAAGTGAACTACAATTTGGAACGGGGGAGTAGAAAATGATATTAGTCTATTCTACCTAGTCATGTTTGTCATTAATCAGCACAATCAAACATGCCAGATATGTGTCTCCGGCAGGACCACTGTACCGCCTCTTCCTTGGCGCACAACCACCGCCGCCGCGCCTCCACGATGGCCACGCGACCTCTAGAGCTCCTCCCCGTCCACGCACGACCACTCCTCCCTGTTCTCCTCGTTCGGCTGCAGCCTCCTCTCTCTCCACCACGACGCCCCTACGGTTGCGTCCGTGGAAACTGCGAGGCCGCCACCCGACGTTGACCCCAATGGCCGGATCTCAAGAATTCCATGCTGGCTTTGCCGCGCACAGCTAGCACAGGGCCGGCCGGTGTGCGCATGGGCATTGGGCGCGGTCGGCAGGAGGGTCCCCAACAGCAAGGGCCGACATGTGAGCTCGCGACCAGGTGCGGGATTGGGACCGACTGGGGCGGTGGGTCTGTGAGGAGGCACGTTTTCTCATTGGCCATGACCGGGTGGTGGAGAGAGAGAGGGGGGCAAAATGGACATTGTGTCGTCCAGTTAACGCATGTTAAGAGCAAAGTTCATGGCAGTGGCCTGTAGGGAATGAAATTTGTGAACTGGTGGTGTACATGGGCGACAAACTTTTTTTCGGTGTTATACAAGAAAGCCGAATCTTTTATAATGGTTGTGAAGGAATTCTCCCATCTTTATTATCATAGATGTCCTGCCTCGATTTCTAAAAGCTGGTTGAATTTCAGAGGATGCCCTCTATTTTCTAAGTCTTTATTAGTATCACCAAACTCCTCTAGAAATCAATTTATAGATGTGGCTAAATGTTACCCACCCTTAAAATAAGCGGAGGAAAAAGTATAACTTTTTGAAATGGATTTGGACGAAGAGGAAGAGCTTGAAGAGATATGTGACTTTGTAGTTTGTTGTTAATGATTTTTTAACTTGAAATATTTCTTTAACTTTGTAGTTAATGATTTTGGCTGTGCCTCTAAAAAAAATGGCATGGAACATTGGGCGTGCTACTCGTGATCGTATGAAACTACTAAAAATTAAGGACAACGCTGCTGCAATGGCAACTCTGATAGACCCTACAGCCTAGTACGCGACGGCTAACTTTTGTACGCGAAACTTCCACAGAAATTTCGCAGCTTGACCCTATGTGGGCACCTGATGGCACAAGGGTATGGTAGGACGTCGTCAGGACTCTGGAGCACATCAGCACAAAGATGCTATAGCGGATACGCAGCTAATACGTACGAGTATAAGAAAGACTAGCTAGCTGCTTCCCTTCACATGCAATGCTTTTTGTATGTAGTTGTAGGGTATTTGCCACTGCTAATGATTGATGTGGATTATTGAAAGATAAAAGCAAGAATAATATATTGCATTTGGAGGCTTGCTTTGCTTCCACCTACTTGTTAAAATGCACGATGCCAATTATTATTTCCGTGTCTCCAATCCTTGGAGCAGCGCCCTGTCTAGCGAATTATTGATGGTGTCCTTAATTTATTTTGGGTTTTTTTTTAACCTTTTCCGTTTGTTACTTTTCCAATCATATCTTATTATAAAGGATATATAAAGGCATGTGCAATAATGCAATTTAGAATGGGCCAAGTAGTCCATATGTGTTTAATTAGTTATTGTTTTACGTACAAAGTGTTGAATCTTAAAGGAGTCCAATATGGGTCTAAACGCATCGTCTAAGCCCCATTGTAGAATTTTTCAAAAAAAAAAAAAAAACATTGCAGATATTATTATAGGTTTCAGTGATTGATGAACATAACCAGTTTTGACTAAAGTGTTCTCTTAATGAAATACGGGCAAAGCCCACAAAAAAAATAGTGATAAATACATTTGACTTAGTCCAAATATGAATGCCCACGTGTACGTCTTGGCGCCCCAAGACTTGTTGTACGGAAACATAAGAGAGAGTATTTCTATGGATAATGTTGTTATCTCTCAGTCAAGTCGAAGGTGGGTAAGTGGCCTCATTGGGAGAGTTTCAAGTCAAAGATCGATCTCAAAGAAGTTGGTTTGTTTGAGATCGGACTTGAAATAGGCTGAAAAGACGCGGCGAGAACATGCGCTAAATGGTAGGGTTGACCCTGTAGGTCGTCTACTAATGTAGTGACTTAACCTAGTTGCAATGTGAGCTCAATGGACAGAGAGGGACTTCATGACCTCGATGGACCATTCGGTGAAGCCAATGTAGACTTAATGACAAGTTGGCGTGCTCGCTTAGGTCGGGTGATCGGTTCTTGGTTTTATTTGTTTGGTTTTCTCATTGTATGAGAACTTCAGTTTTCTAAAACCAACACTTGATCGATGTTGTAGAAAACAAAATAGTGATGACGCCTTCAGTTTTGGTTTCTCGGTTAGGTGTTCGGTTTTCACCGAATACTCGAACATAAGACCACCACCATCCGCCATTCCGTGTGCTCCATGCCTCCGGATCCTGTGTTGTTCATATATATGCTCCATGCGACCACAAGGCCATCACCGCTGCCTACTACCGTGCCTCCCGTCAGCGATGTACGACCCACCGCGATATGTGTTACGTCCATCCGCCACCCAACCATCGCGTGGATGTCTTTTTGTAGCGTAAGGCGAGCCATCATTGTTGGTGATTTGAGTGCTAGGGCACTACAAAGGTGCGAGCACAAGGCTATGACTAAGGGCCTGGTTGATTACGGTGGAATGTGTGGGTTGGGCTCATGGCCTATGTAGGAGGTGGCTATTCTGCTAGATGTGTAACTCCTGGCTCTGCAATGTTTGGTGTAAACAATGTTTTAGTTGATTGTGACATGGAAACTCACATCAAAGAAAAACACCGGATTTCTTATAAACCCAAAATGACACCACCGAATCAAAAGACCAAATTAGCCTCACTATATATGGTTTTGGTTCAACGATCGGTTTTCAGTGTAAATACGCTTAGACCTAAGGCTCACTATGGTATGGCATATGATCCAGTGGACTATGTGACCTAGATGGATTATTCGATGGAAGTCCAACCTGACCTAGTAACTTGTTGGCATGCATGTTACTGGAGTGCGTCGTATGATCCAACCAAGTATTGGACCCTCGTATGATCCATCGTCTTAGACGATGATCCGGTGGAGGATTCGGGGATTTTCCATTGTAGCTTTCGTTCTCTTGTAATAATTTGACTATGTACATCTAAGGATGTAGAGGCCGGATGTTTGTTGACTCATCCATTATCTAAAAAAAATCTATCGTTCTCTCGTCTTGAGCACTAGAATACTCCTAGAGCACAGCATGCAGACGTGGCATGGACAATGGTGGTGGCCATCCTCTGTCATGTTCAGAGCACGTGCTAGACCTTGAGACAGCTTTTCATAGAGCGAGCGGTGGAATGCTTCACATCAGGGTTGCAAACGATGACTCACGACGTACTCATCCACCCCTGACTGAGCCCTGGGTGGTTTAGGTTTATGCTAGAAAATAAACCGCGACATGGAAGAGGCCAAGCCTTGCGACTAATTTGCAGGCAAGTTATACAGTGATGGCTCTCTAGCATCAGGGTTGCAAACGACGACTCACGACGTACTCATCCACCCCTGACTGAGCCCTAGGTGGTTTAGGTTTATGCTAGAAAACGATCACGGTAGAATGCTTCACATCAGGGTTGCAAACAACGACTCACGACGTACTCATCCAGCCCTGACTGAGCCCTAGGAGGTTTAGGTTTGTGCTAGAAAATAAACCGCGACGTGGAAGAGGCCAGGCCTTGCGACTAATTTGCAGGCAAGTTATACAGTGATGGCTCTCTAGCATCATCATTCTGTCCCCCTCCTGTCGAAGATAGTCCAACACTAATGAACACGGATAACGGGATAAGTATACATTAGCAGCTGTGTACCATGCATCATCAGTGATTAATAAAAGGTGAACCGCCAGTCTATCACATCAGACGTAGTAGTACCTGGAAGGTAATGGAGAATAATCGGATCCCCATCAACACAAACGTGTGCCCGTCGATTTGTCCTGACAGCCAGTCTAATAGCAGCTAGCGCTCGCTGGACGTGTACGTGTACGAGCGAGCTGGCTAGCAAGAACCTGCGTTCAGAGAGGCAGCTACGTCTCGCCATTGCCCAACACACAATGACACAAGACGATCGAAACCGGCCGGCAAAGGGTCGCCGCGGGCGCGTGCGGGGCGTGCGGTGCTTCACGTGGGAGCGCGACCTGAATAATGCCGCCGCCGTACGTCGGCTGGTGGTCTCGTACTCTCGTCTCAGTCGCCGGCATGGACCGACTGGGACGTCGAGAGACGTACGCCTCGGCCAACGACTCTCTAGTAGTAGCCAGCTATTTGTTTCTACTATTCCTCGTACCCACTCGTCTCTCTCTGTTCGTCGTCGTCGTCGTCGTTTTCGATCTTTTCCGGCCTCTGGAACTGATGGCTCACCTCGGTTCTTCTTCTCCGCCACTTGGTACGCAAGCCATATAGCTATACTTATCCTAGTGTGTACCCAAATTAAAGCTTGCCTCGTCATCGTCACAGAACGTACGCGTGCTCATCCGATGATGGCGGTGTGGCTTGTCTGTCACCGTCGTGCCAGGCACCATTGATGCTATTCATCAGTCCGTAACACTGTGCGCGATCGTATTACACGGCTCGGGTCGTCGTCGTCATCGACGACGTGCTAGCTAATATACCAAAGCAAGCAAGCGCACGCAGGAGGGTACGGCGCCGGCCGCGCGCGTGCGGGGCATGCGGTGCTTCACGTGGGGATCGGAGCGCGACCTGAATGCCGGCGGGGAGGCACGTCGAGAGAGACGGGCGGACGACTGATCCGAGGCGAATATCGATGCACATTGCACAGGCCTCGGCCAACGACGACTTGTCGTCCCTGCTGTTTATTTTTTGTTCCTATTCCTCGTACCCGCCCGTCCTCTGTCGTCGCTTTCGGTGTTTTGAGTCCATGGAACACTCATGGGTGATGGCTCACCTTGATCGCTGTTCTCTTCTCCTCCACCACTTGCTTGTACGTCCCAGCCCCTAGCTAATCCCTAGCTACTGTGCCAAAGTTAAGTTGCCTCGTCATCGTCACAGAACGCAAGCTCATCCGATGATGAGGTGTGGCTTGTCCGTCGCCGTCGTGAAAGGCATCGATCGGAGCAAAGCAAGGGGCCAGTTTCTGTTTTCGAAGCAAAATTAACATCTTTAGCTAGGTAGTTTTTATTTTTCACGTTTTCCTCAACTAACTTCAGTTTCTTTATTAGCTATTTTTCTTTCACAATTCCTATATCTCAGTCGCCTCATGGCGCTCAAGCAACAACTTCTGCGCTCTAGCTCCCATGCGCCAGCAGCCCGCACCCTGCGCCCGCACGATACGAGCTCGTCGCCTGAACCAAATTGAGTTTTCAGGCGCCAGAGTTATAGCATCGCCCTTTTTCTTTTGTTATTACGTTCAATACACGATAACGTTTGCCTGTAGGGTGGAGCCACTTTTATCCTTTCTTTGATCGCAAACTGGTATCAGCAGTATGTAAGACTCTTATTGCTTTCTCAACAAGCAGAGGTATATATAATCTCCTTTTCTAAAAAAAAAAGTCTATTTAGCGCCTCGTCTAGATGACAAATTTTTTGTCAAAAACTTCCAAGTTTTTAGACTCTCTCTCCATCCCATCACATTAAATACACCAAAAGACATATGTTCGGAGCAGTAAATGTAGGTAAAAAAAAATAACTAATTATACAGTTCTATTGTACATCACGAGACGAATCTTTTAAGCCTAGTTAGTCCATGATTGGATAATATTTACCACAAACAAACGAAACGTGTTACAGTGTGCTACAGGAGTTCCAACAGTGCTTTTGGCAAGTTTTTTGCCCAACTAAACAAGACCTAGCTCTCAGGACACTTAGCTTGTTTGTTTGTTTGGAGAAAATTTTAGGAGGGCTCCCATTCTCTCCTCTATAATGGGCATCCATTTAGTTTCTCCATATAAAGCATAGTTCAAACATAAACATAATAATTTAGATGCCTTTTTTTTTTTTTCTAGCTTTTCAATTTTTGTTACATCTTAACCACAGACGCCACGACTTATCTTCAAGCGCTCTAGCGCTACTCACCTATGAATCTTGCGTACGTTCTTTTTTTTTTTTTTTTCCCATGCCCCTGTGTTCATTGGTGCTCGCGCGTTCTCGTCTATAGCTAGTGCCGAGCCTCCTCGGAAGTTATTCAATTATTAATTCCCACATAAACCATGAAGAGGGCTCCAAATTAACATCAGAAACCCTAACTCAGTAAAATGCACTAGCGGGGCTTTAAAAGGTTCTCTCTTTATTTACAACTTTAGATGCTATAACTATAATGAAATATTTTTTTTTTCTCAAATACGCAAAAAGATTTGTGTATCTTTATATTAAGAAGAATAGAGTTTTCGGTACGAAAAACAACGCGCATCTAGTGCGCTAATTAAGAGGTATAACAACGACAACCGAACCAACCTACAGCTTCACCGCGCTCTGTGGGCCTTCGATGAAGAGCTCCCACGCACGCCCGTTGAACACCGGAAACGCCGTGTCAAGGGCCTCCACCTGGCTTGACGACAGTCCCCCGAGTGCAATGCGTTGAGTATTCCTTTGGGTGCAGGTGAAGCCAGGATGGCTAGCGGTGCGACGCCGGGCCGCTTCTAGAGGAGTACTGCGCCCAGTATGTGAGCCAACGGTGCTTGATGAAATATTAATATGCCCTCCACCTCTTCTTGCATTTTTCATCATATTGGCCCCTAACTTCCACGACGATTGAATGCCGGGGGCCGGGCGGGTGAGTAGAATGCTGAACATTATATAATTTAGCCGAATAATGTCTTGTTTTGGGACCACCAAAATTCCAGTGTGTTCTTGTGTGTGTGTGGGTGTGTCCACTGACTTGCATGCCTAGTTTTTGAACCGAACCGGTCATCGAACCCGGTGAGGCCGTCGGTTCAATGGCTCATTGGTCCAACCGGTTAGAACGTTTGAACCGTTGGTCCGATAATAATGGACGTTTCATTGAACCGCCACAAATTTTTTGAACCGGTATATATATATAATTATATAATTGACAATCAAGCAACATATATATATAATTATATAATTGACAAATGCAACAACATAATTTAATTGTACTACGGCTCACACTCATGTACACAGAATCACATATGAAAATATAGCCATAAGGTTGACATTGTCTTAAAATCCAAAATACAATGTGTGATAACACAAAGTTTCATCTTCACACACTCAAGGTTCACAGGCTCTTTATTGTTACAACAACTGAGCAATCGTAGAAGGTAGAACCGTAGAACTGGAGGAGTTGCTCAAGCATACTCACCATTCACATTAGCAGCCATGGTCTTCGTCACTGCAGCACGGCAGATGCAGAGCAGCAGAGAAGTAGAGCGCCGCCTTGCCCTTCCGTTGGCCCGTCGGCCGCCACCGAAGCACGGCAGCAGCAGCAGAGCGGCGCCTGCAGCCGCCGCCCTCGGGCGATGCCGCGCAGCCGCGCACGACGCCAGCGGCCCGAGGACCCGAAGCGCCGAGCACGCCTCGCCGGCTCGCCGCTGCCCGCCGTCACGCCGCCTCGCGCCCGCCGCCCGTGGCCTCGCCCCGCCCCTGCCGCCGTGCCCCCCGCTGCCGCGCCGAGGACGGCGAGGAGGGGATCGAGGATGCGCCGCCGCCGCCAAAGAAAACTGAAAATTTCCTCCCCACTCTCGCGGTCGCCAGCGCCACCGTAAGTCCCAGAATAACCAAAACGCTGTCCGTGTCATTTTTCCTATTTTGCCCCGACTAGATAACGTTGTCTTGAGTCGTGGTGAAGGGTATTTTTCGAAACGTAAAAAACCGCCCCGAGTTCGGGACTTGAACCGCCCGGCTTCATCGGGTTTCACAAAAAACCGGCCGGTTTGCCGGGTTTTTTCCGTCCGACCGCGCTGGCGGTCTTTTAAGTGACCCGAGCCGGTGGAGGCCTTGGTTCGGTCATTTACGGTCGGACCGGCGGTCCGTCCGGTCTAAAAAAAAAAAACTAGGCTTGCATGTGTATGCCTTCACCAGATTCTGGGGTCATCCTCTATATCTCTGGCAAGGTTCGGCGGTGTAGGGAGACGACACACCTGGCCTACATTTTGATCTCTATCAGTCTCTAGAGGCTCTGGCGCCCTGCTGCCATCGAAGAACACCGTTAGCTAACCACCTAACTTGTAGGAGTAGTATATACAACGATTGAATGCTGAACATTGTCTTGTTCTTGGAAAAGGACAAGCTGATTTAACTCTTTGTACTAGAGCAGCAGTAGCTTAGTCGTTGTTATGTTTGTTAGGTAAAAACATTCACGTGACTCATGTGAATCCACAGAGCAAATACACAGGACGGCACTGCGTGCCAAACTGCCAATAATGTGCATGGTCTGTGTGTGGTGCCACACCACACGGCACACGCGAAGAGCTTTAGATTCTCCGCTTACTGGCTGCTGCTGATCCGTCCGATCCGCGTGTGGCCATAGAGGCCCAGAGGCGTCCCCAGCCCCAGCTAAGCAGCTTTCGATTCGCGGGCGCCGTGGCGCGACGCCGGCCGCAGGTTCGCCGAGCGTTCACGTGCGTGCAGTGCTCGCCGGCCGACCGCCGGCTAGCAGCTGGGCCGCCGGCCGGGGACAGCTAGCTAGCGCATGCATTGAACGGCCGCCAGCACGCCGGACCACCACCCGATCGTCTTGTTCCGTCGACGACGCTGCTGCTTACTGGTGACCGTCGCCATCAGCCCCCACAACTCCTTGTCCTCTGGGGCGTAGCATCGCACGCGCACGGGCTGCTGGGGCATGGTCCCGGCCCGGGTGTCACCTTCCGGTCCAACGTTTGTATCTACAGCTACTGTGTAGCATGCTTGCTGTGTACTGGTGCTAGTGGTATCTTCTTCACTTTTATTTTATACTTGCTTTCTAGCAAGCACATGATCACTATCTCTTTTGAAACTTTGGATGCTTTATTACTCATATGTACCAGCTGAATCGATCGCTGGTCTTCAAATCCTCAAATTCGTGAGGCACGGCCCCGTCCCAAGTTATAACGTATTTTTTATATGGAAGATTACAAGGCTAGAGCAGGTGCTACTGCCTTGTTAGAATTTCGGCGACAAATCAACACATTACAATAATCGAGTTCCATACGAATGACGTCCAACACCGCCACTCTACCCAGTTCATCACGGATAGCAAATCCCCATCCTCCCTCTGTCCTTGTTTCATCAATGGCCCCATCATCAGAATTCAGTGTGAGTAGTACGTACACTAGATTCAGGTTGTGTTTAGTTGGTGAAATATTTTGGGCCGCTTATCAGAAGACCTTTCGCTTCAGATTTGATAATTATTGTCCTATTTGGACTAACTCCAGCCAAAAGATTCGCCTCGCACTTTTCAGTCAAACCGTTGTAATTTGTTTTTTATTTACCTATATTTAACGCTCCGCATAAAGAGATTCGATGTGACGAAATTCCGACAACGCACCATGCCCTTCAGTTTGCTTATTCTCCAGTCAGCTTGGGCCGCTGTGATGTAGGCAATTTCAGCTGTAGTGTTCCGCTGGCTGTGTGTTGGTCCATTCCTTTCACTGTTTGGAACACAGCAGGCTATAATTCGCAGGCTTGCTTGCTTCTCGATCACCTGAATTCGATGGTTGTTTCAGTTTGGGCTATGGATAGTAATGGGCTCGTGAGAAGGGATTGGCTAAATGGGCTCACAAGGTGACATGGGTGAAAGAAAAGGTGACATGGGGTGTTTCGGTCCATTAGCTTTCCTTGCTAGGTGTTGTACATGGTACCTAGCGCTGACGGGTTCCTGTGATGGGGTCAGAAGGAGGAGCACAACGAAAGTATCATCTGCAGGAGGTTTGGCATCGGCGATGTTTTATCCGTTTTCGTCTTTTACGATGCTCGAACCAGTGAAGTGTTCATTGGGCTTTTTGTCCCTCCCTTGGAGGTTAAGGTTCCACTTTCTCGTGTATGCAGGTAGGTGTCCTTGGATCCCCTTGTGGGATTTCTGTTCATTGGTTGGAGCACGTCGGTGTTGCGACTAGTGTCTATTTCTGGTAAAAGTAGGATTTGCCCAGAGCGATCAACGTTTGAAGAGCATTGTGTGTGGCTGGTGGGCTTCAAATTTGAAGACTCTTTGTTGAATCGAGAATCGGCTGGAAGCTTCATTCTGAATCTTCTTCATTATGGGAGATGGAGGAGGTCCAGGCGGTGGCAAAGGTCTACGAGGTCCGGGCGGTGGCAGTGGTCCCGTGTATAATTTTATTTTTCTTTCAAGACTACACATGATGATATACGGTCAGGGGCTTGGTTGTAAGAGTTCAGTACCAATAAAAAACCAACCCTTTCTAAAAAAAAAAGCAAAAAACTAGTAGCTAGGGATAGTTTTCTCCTTGCTCCATCCGTTTCAAATTATAGACTGTCTTAAATTTTTTTTTTGCTACATCGATTTTGCTAGTTCACAACTAGCTATTGGCTAACTAACTAACCGTATCTAAAAATGTATCATGACGCTCTCTTTTAACCATTTTTATAGTTGTATACAAATCTATTGAGCTCTCTGAGTGCCATTGAAAGCTATAGGCATCACTATGTTATATCATCATGTGTAGTAATCCCTTCCATGCCCAGGAGGCTATATGCATGATCTGCAAAGAGTGATACTAGTCACCCTAGGCGTTCGGTAATACCGAACCGATCAGTTCGGTTCCTCGGTACCCATGCTAATTCGGTTCTTAAAGAAACTGGTAGCAATTGGTTCCTAGAAAAAGTCAGTACCGAGGTAATTTAATTCAGTATCGCTTCTTTCGGTTCGGTTCTGGTATTACCGAAACAACCAAACATACTACAACAGCGAGCGGGGCTACACGCTGGGAGTCTGGGATGGGCCGCCGGGTTGAGCTCGAGGGTGAGGTCACGCCGGCGAGCCGCCGCTCGCCAAGGCCGCGTGGCGTGGGAGGCCGGGCCACCGGGTTGAGCGCGATAGCGATAGCCAGAGCCGACGGGCCGGAGTGAGCACGATGGGCGGTGTCCGTGGGTGACGGGCGGGTGGGGCAAACCGGCGGCGATGGCGAGGCGCTGCACGACGGCGGGAAGGGACGAGGCATCACTGCGTGCGGTCGCTGGGCGCGGCGCGCTGGGATGGGCGGCGCGCGCCGGGTGGATGGAGAGGCAGGAGAGCTAGGGTTTCACCGATGAATTGGTGGGCTACTGCTGGGCTAAAGCAGTTACGTGGGCTGCTCCTTTGTAATTTTGGGACTACATCGATATTTCGTAAACTGAGGTAGAAAACTGAATTTACCTCGGTAAATTCGGTTCCCAAAAACCGAGAACCGAACAGGAACCAATTTTTTTGGTTTCGTTATTTGCAAAGAGTGATATGAGGAGTTACATTCATGTGTGCAGGACGGAGTAAAGTCGGCAAACCACGCTCTATCTACCAAACTTGGGGACAAATCAAAATTAATAGAGATGGGTGGATTCTAAAATTTTGGATAGCTAGGCAGTGTTTCAAGAGGGAAAATTTAAAATTTATATGGTAGATGTTTTAGTAGACGAACTTTACTTTTAGGCTCAAATTCATCTCAAAAGTATAAAGATGGTCATGTCATTCCTTGAACTTTACATTTGAGCTCTCATCCATAAACTACCAAATTGCATTTCGGTCTTGAAACTTTTAGTTTTAACTCTATTTTTTTCTATCCAAAAATAAAAACTTTATATTGTAGGCACAATTTCATCCATGAGTTATCTAAATTCATTTTGGCACAACATTGTCCTTTGTTCAGCACCACCCACGATTTGAGATGGACCGTCATCGTTAGGGTACTATTGTCCCTAGTGGCGCCCTAGCTACCAAACCAAAAATACAAAGTTTAGGAACTAAAATGATCATCTTCATAATTATAAGATAAAATTGAGCCCAAAATGCAAAGTTTAAGGATTCAAAATGATCATCTTCATAGTTTGAGGATAAAATTGAGCCTCAAAATTAATAGAGATGGGTGGATTCTAAATTTTTGGATAGCTAGGCAGTGTTTCAAGAGGAAAATTTAAAATTTATATGGTAGATGTTTTAGTAGACGAACTTTACTTTTAGGCTCAAATTCATCTCAAAAGTATAAAGATGGTCATGTCATTCCTTGAACTTTACATTTGAGCTCTCATCCATAAACTACCAAATTGCATTTCGGTCTTGAAACTTTTAGTTTTAACTCTATTTTTCTATCCAAAAATAAAAACTTTATATTGTAGGCACAATTTCATCCATGAGTTATCTAAATTCATTTTGGCACAACATTGTCCTTTGTTCAGCACCACCCACGATTTGAGATGGACCGTCATCGTTAGGGTACTATTGTCCCTAGTGGCGTCCTAGCTACCAAACCAAAAATACAAAGTTTAGGAACTAAAATGATCATCTTCATAATTATAAGATAAAATTGAGCCCAAAATGCAAAGTTTAAGGATTCAAAATGATCATCTTCATAGTTTGAGGATAAAATTGAGCCTAAAGGTATAGTTTTTGAAGAATAAAACGCCGTTTTGAAAGTTCAGAGATAATATTGAGCTTGGTGATAGTTTTAGGGACCAAAATGACTATTCTGCCAATTTATAACGACGAAGCATGATTCTATATTTTTTTGAATGACGCATAAGGTATGGCAACAATTTTCAATGGCATGGAAAAAGTTTTTTTTTCTCAATTATTTATCCCTTTTCTGTACCCCGATCTATCTATTATACTATTATTTACAGGGTGTAAAAGAGTAGGGAGAATGATCGATCCTTTCAATGTGTCAAGATGAATTGAAATCAACATTAATTACACGCAATGTCAAGTACAGCTACATGCCGAAAATATTGACTGGTGCTCTGCTGGTGATTTTGCACATGATAACAAAGAAAGCAGCACTCTCCATCAAAATACTATATATAAACACGTTGCTGACGGTACGATGATTTGTCCCTCGCGCAGTAGCAATCGCAATGGGGGTGGTGGGGGGTCGCTGATGGACGCCGCCGTGTCAGGTGGCTGTCGGGGAAGAACTGAAGTCACTGAATGGAGCGATCCATTAAATTCATTGGAGCCCCGAGGGTTAGCACGTCATAAAAATGGAGCGCCGATGCTCCTATACTAATAGGATGGATCGGTGGATAAGCCATGGTTCGCACCGTGGATCACCCATCCCTATTTTGAGAGTAGATGACAGAATAGAAAACACAGCATTAGCTTAGGCCCAACCTATGGATTGTTTGTGAAATGTTCTTAAAATATTCGGCAGTGATGAATAAAATATGCCCAATTCTTATACAGCGCATGCATGGTTACAAGAAAGCGGCAGTTTCTAGCAAAATACTATATATTATGAACACATTGCTGACGGTAGATGATTTGCCCCTCGCAGCAGCAATAGCAAATAATTAATGGGGGTGTGAAGAATAAGCGAGTGATTAATTAGTCAACGTATATGTGTTTAACTGTAAAGTGAATAAATGGTCACAAGAACGTGTAGTATAGAATTAACGAATTCACTGTGATTACATATATATACACATACGTCGTACATTAAGGGAGATGTCATTGGAAAGAGACATTGTCCGTGTGCATGCGCATGTATATATTTGCGATCGGTTGTTATAAGTTACAGCCATATATAGCGTCCTTGATGTTGCTTGCTCTCACGTCACCTCCTATACTAGCTACTATATATGTATAAAACGATGCTAAAAATCTTTACAATGTATCCAACACCTACCACTATATATATGTGTACCGTGTAATAATAGTATCCTTGAAAGTGAGGGTCTAGGAGATGAGGAAATAGAAAATAACATTAGCTTAGTGAGTATGCATGTTTGGCACCGCTAGAGGCGGGAGGCAAAGCCGGAGTCAGCTAAGGGAGGAGCCCTGTCAAATAGGCCCTTATACTCTACCTATAGATTATTTGTGAATTGCTTTTAGAGCCCGTTGTGATCCTTCATTTTGGGGTATTGCAATATATATACTTAATAAATTAGGTTATTTTGCTTGGAATTGAAATTTCACAACTTTACTTAAGTGCATTAATAAGTCTATATTAAATTGGTGGAAAATGGGGAATGGATTCTATAGATCACTATTTTTGTACTTTTCGACTTAAGTAAAGTTATACAAATTATAGAGCCTACCCTAAATATGTGCCTTTATTAACTACAGTAAGAGTAAGTATTATATAAGGGTAGTAAGCCGGCTAAATCTTGAGGTGGAGGAGAGAAGGGAGGAGAGAGAGGAGAAGTGGGGCTGTAAGCTTTACAGCCGGCTGGGCACAAGAACCAAGACTATCTGTGAGAGAGACAAGTGGGCCATATGTTAACTGCGAAGAACTAACCATTGTACGGGTGGGCTGTAAGAAGGTGTAAGAGACCTTACGTACCGCTTGTTTGGCTGTATTATAATACTTGCTCTAACAGACGGGGCCTAAGTATATCCGGCCGGCAGTGACGAATAAAATATGCCCTGCTGTGAATAGACGCGGATCAGAATTTAATATCCAATACGTTCTGAGATTTGCTTCACCACAAATGGAAACGAAATCATACCTACTTATACACTTGCAATAAACAAAAGTTGGTTTAATTTATACGGCCTGTCTAGACGGAGATCGGCCAAGACGGCCTGTCTAGTCTTGCTATTTTGCTAAACAAGAAATGCACTAGCTAGTTTCGAACTTTCGATCATGAACGCTCACCAAACTAATAATATACGTCGATACATATATAATAGGAAATGGGTCCCGGCCTGCAGGGTTGGTGAACAAAGATCTTCGTGTTCACTCCTCGTGTGTTGTATGGGTTAACCTAATTTCTCAATCCAAACACCATCGCTTTCTTGCTTCAACTTTTTCTTTTTTGAAGGAAAAGAGAAATTATTTTAAAACTTGGCATATAGTACATTCTCGAATTAATTACATATAAAGTATCCTGAAATTAAAAAAAATGTTTATGGCTAGCTGGTTCTAGCTGATTCTGATTTGTTGTGAGAGAAAAACATTGCTGAATCGTTGGCTATTAAGTGCCGATACGAACAAGCAAACATGGAAGTGCTTCTAATTATCTTCTTAGACAAGGCCTTGTTTGATGTCGCCAATAATGATCTGGATGAGTAGAGTCGCATTGAACATGGAGAAGCTAGAGTATAGTCATGTGATGAATAGTATAGTTGGAGAAGCTAGAGTATAGTCATGTGATGAATAGTATAGTCATGTGATGAATATGAATCTGATTGATAAAAATCCCTCAAACCTTATATATGTTGCAAGATCCCTCCAAAATAGGACCGAAACAAAATCTGTAGAAAAGCATCGGTTGAACCGTTGGGTACAACACAACCTGAAGGTTCGGCACCTTAAACCCTTAATCCATCAAGTTAGGCTCAAGACTTCTCCCTTCGCGGACATCAATGACGAGGTCGATGAACTAGGGTTAGTATCTCCATGTGGAGTGTCCAGAAACAATTTTTTCTGTGCAGATATAGTAACCACAAACATAACTCCTACCGATAAAATCCAAATCCTATAGTGAAAATCATGGCAGTTAACAAGGTCCTGGCTAAAAATCAATGATGATTTCATTAGTAGATTTATTTGGACTAAATAACTTAAGTGATTTGAACCTAAAGAACTTCTCAATTGTAAATATAATGAGGGATGGGTCCTCTCCTCCTTATCATTGGTGGCCTAGATGGAGAGGGAGGAGCCCTGCCCCTAGAGCACGTTATGATTGAGGTGCCCAGACGGCACGATAAGCTGCAATGGCTTGAAACCCTAGGGTGGCTATTACCTATGGCGCTATCGAACTCAACTTTTTGCAGTATCATATTTTTCTTCATTGCAAATATATATGCATGACACAATCGAGATCTTAGCTAATCAACTTGGTTATATTAATTGTTAATCATACTTGTATATGATAGTAAGTTAATCAATGAATGTAGTTGGGTTCATCATTATTATTGGATTAAGTACATGTTTGTTTAAGTTGTCCTATCAGATTCTAGATATATTTAAGCTTTTACAACTCTTGCAATTTATTTTATTGCTATGTTATAATTTTTTTATTCTAAAATTTAGGCCATTAATTAATTGTAGTTTATAGATAAAGCGATAGGCTTGTTCAAATTGTGTCATTTGGTACATAGAGATTCATCGAGGATACTGGGCGTCATTTGGTAGAGCTCCTTCTTCTTAGATTTTATGTGCAAGTTGCACTACTACATAATGATTTGTGAGACACCGCTAATTATTATCGGAGGTGGTAAACAACAGCCTGTCTCCTAAAATGGATTTACGGGGGGTGGACCTCTTAAAACGTCCGTCTCCAAATTAAAAATGTCCTAAAAAGAATTTGCTAATCTAGGAGAGAATTACATGATTCTTTGACTAAAAATGTTTCTCTATGATTCTCTGGGATAGAGTCTATGCATATAGTGATCTGTGCTTGGTGTAAATTAGGAGAAGCTACTTTTTTCAATGCACAATCCCCTAGTTCATTTAGAGAATCACTTTACAGAATCACTTCTTAGTAAAAACTGTTTGACAGAGCTCATCTTAGATTCAGCCTAAAAGCTGCGCTAGGAGCTCTGCCATGCCCTGAGTGCTGAATTCAATCTCTAGGAACAAAAATGTACATTTTACTATCTATCATCAGAAGAATACATGTTATTGATTTATAACATAAATCCAAGAAAAATGTGATCATTTCAGAGAAGTAAGAACTTGTAGAACCCATGTAATAGGGAGGGTACTCTCAATCGCTCTATTGTAAACATGAATTAATCAATCATTAAAAAACAACATGGTACAGTATCTGGTACATGAACTTGCATATTTTACACACAACATGAGATTGTAAAAGAAAAACATGCATGTGTGCATTGAGAGCTAATAATATATACTCCGATTCATATGTGTAATAAAGCACTCTACATAACTTGCAGATTGCTGCTCATAGCAAGTTGTTGATGCTCGCTCATAGCAAGTTGCAAATACATCGGGTGCAGAAAATTCTTATATATGTGGTGGGCTATACGTACTGGCCCTTCTGGCTTCATGCTTGTCTGATGAATGCAATCAAAAAGATATACTGTCACTACAGAGAGAGCAGGGGCGAAGCTAGAGCAAAATAGTAGGGGTGCCTTACTCTTATAGATATGAAAATTTAATCCAAAACAATGGTGAAAATCTATTCTTATAAGTGATTTTTTTGAATTTTGGGGGTGCCTGGGCACCCCCTGCCACTAACGTAGCTCCGCCCCTGACAGAGAGGTTGTTGATGCCCTACCTCACCATTAATTAGCCTCCAGATGGGCATGCATATGCACTGATTGTAGAGCTGATCCGGTGACATGCATCATGCATATATGGCTCACTCTCATCTCCCTCCAATGCAGATCTAATCATATAGATATATATAAATATATATAGGCATGCATGCATATAATCTACTCATATAGGACCTATACTCATAGAATCCACACCTCATGCAATCACATGGGAAGCTAACTGCTAGATAGAAAGCTACGTGGGATCACACCAAGAAAAAAATCAAACGTCTTAACCTTTTTACAAACATATATCGTGACTGTTTACGCTGCTGTATATATTCAATCAATTTTCTGCCTCTTCGGTATCTTTGGAGCTGATGCTACGCTGGTGTGATAATGCAGACTTGAGCTTGCTAACAATTTGCTCCGTTGTCAAGATGAGGCGGCGGCCCTCCATCTGAATAAAATGAACAGGTGACGTTTGCACCAAATAATATATATTATTAATTAGCATGCAGACAATATATAAAGAGAGAAAGGGAAACATCACAGTAAGCCTGAGTACTATATACTCCGTATTACATCATGCAAGTCAAACAAATTAATGATGACAGCTCTATGTTTTTGCGAGCAAATGCTGACAGCTCTAAGTAGGCCATACAATAGAATAGACACTTTGATTTGTTTCCTTAAATAATTACTAAATTTTCAACAAATATTCTTAAGTAATACTTCCTCCGTCCCTTTGAAATTACACCTCAGTTTCCGTACCATTTTGTTTGAACACTCGTCTTATTCAATTTTTTTGTATAAATATTATTTATTTTGTTATGACTTATTTTGTCATTAGAGATACTTTAATGATTATTGATTTAATTTATTATTTGTAAATTTTTTTGAATAAGGCGAATGGTCAAACTCGATAGCCAAAAAGTCAAAAACGACACTTTCATAGAGACGGAGGGAGTAGAGTAGAAATGGAGCTTTTTATATATAAAAAAGTAGAAATACAGTTACATGGGTAATTTCCTAATATGTCCTAAAAAAGACTGTTAAAATGTAATGCAAGTATGTAATGAGTTGTATCTTTTTAGTCACCATTTATGAGTTATAGTGCGGCCACACACCCTTTTCTAGCTTGTTATCACGAATAATTTAAGGGTATGTTACTAGTTTTATTACAAATATAAATGTTTTACCAAGCATTAAAAATGGAATAGATGAAGGTTCTTGAACCCGATGTTCCAATAGATGTAAATTTGTTTTTTTTTTTGTACGTACTTATTTCCAATTTCCACAAGAGAACTTTATTCAGTTTTGTTTGGTGTGCACACAGTGCCTAAAGGGAATAAAGTACACGTAGCTAGTATTCATCTGGTTTTGCTGTGTGCATATATTTGACTCAAATGTTAACTTATGTCACTAGCTAAGAAAGCAATGTCAAAATGAAATCAACAACCAAAATTAAGATTTCAATCATTATATTTGTTCTCTTTGTTGAAATAACTAGATAATAAAACCTCTATTTTCATAAGTGGAACTTACACAATTGCATATAGGTTTACTTTTTGTATAACGTCATTCTCGGTGGAGAGTTTCATAGTGTTGTTTCCCAAAACATGGAATGCAAAGAAATATGGACGAAACAAAAATGATCATTGCATTTCATTATTCTATTTCATAGACATTTAGTTTTATGACACATTTTGAATTGGCATCTGAACTAAGAGAGTTTGATCTCCATAAACTCATTTATTCTCTCTCGTCTTAAAAACATTGTGATATCGTCAAAAATACTTATGTGGTGTGGTCTATTAAATGCAAATGAAATTATGATGAAACTTCCACTAAGATTGGCTTAATTAAGGAGGCATTGACATCATTTTTTTGGGAACATATGTCTTGGCAAGGGGATGAATTGACCTTATGTATTTGGATTGTACTACCAAACTGTCCTTACAACATTGATATCATTAATAATGTGCGGATTATAATATTTTAATATTGAAAATGATCTTTGCTCGCAAATTTTTTTTTTTTAACCAGCCAATTGTGTTTTGTCTACGTTTTGCCCTCCATTTTATAGATGTTCCTAATCAGCTAACTAAAACAGCGCATTTTCAGGCATTTGGTACACCAAATCCAAAGTTTAGTATTAATAGTACATCCTATTTATATTCAAATATACAAAGCATGCAGAGATCAGAGTATTAGTCCAAATATCCAATTAAAATAAATATGGGGAGAAAAGAAGAAGAAAACGGGACTTGCCTCTGCCGTGATGGTTATGAGGATGGTGCAAGCCGAGAAGGGCATGACATTGGCATGGACGACGGTGAGCCCGACGTCCTCGACCACGGCGAACGCTGCCGCCGCCACCCCTTTGCCGTTGACACAATGAATCCTCACCATCACGCTCCTCTCCGAGAAGCGTGCTTCGATCTCCGGAAGCGCCGGTGTCCCCGACGACGAGGATGCCGACGTCGGCGACAGTGAGCCGCCATTATTCTCGTCCGTCGGCGGCGGCTTTGCTCCTGATGCTGCCGGCGCCGGCAGCATCTTCCAGCGCCTTGAGCCGCTGCTGGAGCTCCTTCACGTACTTGGCCGCGTCGGTGAGGATCGTCGCCTTGTCCATCTGCAACCTTGTACTTGTGAGGATCGATGCATGGCACGGATTTGAATTTGATAGATGCATGGATGGGAGAGGAACCTTCTTGAGGCCTGGGATGACGGTGGAGAGCTCGATCAAGCGCTTGTTGATCTTCTCCCGGCGCTTGCGCTCCGCGACGATGTGGTCCGGCGTGCACGACGCCGACGATGGCGCTCCCATGCTGCGTATACGTATTGGGTGGGTTCTTCTCGGCGGTGGCGGTGACCGGCGGCGTTGTTGAGCAAGCTCTGGCGGCGGCAAGCCGCGTGCAGGGACGACGGCGGCTTCCTCCAGCGCGGCGTCGCTGCTAGGCTGTGCTGAGCCAGTGACGAAGTTCCAGCTCACCGTCGGCTGGCTGATGTTGGTGTTATTGACGTTGCCGCTCGGCGGCGGCGGTGGCGGTGGCGGTGGTGCGCGCGCGAACGACGAGTTGGGCGACTGTGGCGGCCAGGAACCGCCGTAGTAGTCCGTGGCAGCCAGGGCTGCTGCAGGGTCAGTGGCCCCGCTCCTGTCGCCGTCGGCAACCTCGCCGCCGTCGCCGGAACCGCCGCTTGACCAGCTGTTTGCCGCGTCGTGGGTCTCGGTGCCGGTCATCAGCTCCCGAACCATCTCCGCCGCATGGGAGGCGTCGCGGAGCGCTTGGAGCGAAGGGAAGAGTACAGCCTCGCCGCAGCCGTCGTCGACCGAGACGTCGTGGAGCACTTGGAGCGAAGAGAAGACTAGCTCGCCGTCGCCGTACCCGTCCTCGACAGCAGGCTCCTCCTCCTGCTCCTGCAGCAGCGTGTCCATCGCCCACTGCATGAACAGGCTTGAGTCCTCCATGCTGTTGTTTTGCTGCTGCCTCCATTGAACACGACGCTCAACCAACGCAAATATATATGAACTGCTACTTGATTCAAATTATTATCTTACAATGCAGCAACAAATCGTGGGGAAGGCTTCCCATTTATAGGAAGGAGAGATGAGCCAACAGCCACAGTCCAACACTAGCTCACGTCGAATTGGTAATGTCCACATCTGTTAATTGCAAACCAAGTGCAAGCTTCTCCATGTACAGTCTACAGACAAGGAAAGGAATACAATCTTATTTTACAAGGAAGCTCATCGATCAATCATTAAAAGAAAAAAAAAAAAAAAACAAGACACCGATAATCAATAGTAAGCCGCTACCGCCTAGGGCCCTCCAGGACTACCTTTCAGGCGGCCGCTGATGCTCCCTCTAGCGAGCGGCAGCTGCGGCAGCCCAAGGTGCTGCGGCTTCCTAACTAGTCCGAGGAAGCACGACCTACGCCTATAGTGTGGCATGGCCTGTCTCTTGCTTTGCCTGGCCCAGCCCTCCACCATGCCTGTACCTAGGCTACGCCACACCGATCCGCAGGGACGGATCCAACGGTGGGGCGGGTGGGGCTCAAGCCTCCCCTAGAGCTGCCATGCGCATGGAGTGTTAGCTAAATCCCATGCATGATCTGCATTACTTTACCATTCCTATAATTAGGAAGTTGGCATTTAGGTGCACGTTTACAATTCCTAAAGTTAGCTAGATGCATGTCAGATGAGCGGTGGAGAGGGCCAGAGCCATTGTGCGTTCATGGACAGTTCATCAACCCATGGTGGGTTCATGGATAGCCCATCAGCCACACCTACTATTTTTTCCTAGCTCCGTCCCTGCCGATCCGTAGTATTAGTTGGACACGATACGATTTCGGGCTAGCATGATGCGGCCTAGTTATTTCATGCTTCCTCAAGGCCTGGCAGACGTGCTTTGGTGACTTATTATTAACTTGGTGGTCAGAGTTCATCTAGAAAAATAGAGTTTGCTATCTCGACTTTTCTGGATCCGTCTCAATGCTCTGGTTCTGTTTTCTCATAGGTGGTGATACATGTTGTTTTGGAGTTGACTTCACGTTGTCAATCTGGAATGCCACGTTCGACGTTCGACTACTACAGTTCTTTGTTAGAGATATTTTCTTTTTTGTTTTAGTTTTACTATGAGATTTGTTAGAGATATTTTATTTTGGTTTAGTTTTACTACGAGAGTTGTCTGGTCGCTTAGCTACATGCATGGCCGGTATGTGACTTTTATGTAGCTTTGGCTCCTAAATGAAACCGGAAATTTACTTTCCATTATCTAAAAAAATAGAAACATGATGAAATTTTATTCTTGAGCCTGGCTGTTTTTTCATCTCGATCTAGAGCCTGGTTCAAATACGGTTGTTATAGGTAATCAATCAATGCATCACGCCACCGTCAAACAACCCCAAGCCTTGCCAGGACGGATGCAGAAATCAATTATGTCCCTAGGGTTTGGATTAGGTAGACTTCAACAAGAACGTAGCATACATATATACCAAGAGAGGTAAGCACTTACTTCATCAACGCCTTAAAAATTCATTAGTTGTAGTTTGTCACAGGTCAAATCATTCTAAATTTAATCAAGTTTCAGAGAAGAGTATTAACATTTACGACACCAGTAACCTTCTACTGTACTATGAAAACAGGTGTCCGTCTTTTTACCGATAGCGTGATGTTCACCTGTTCTTGTGGATCGACCCCACCAGTCTTAATAAAATTTACATCCAGAAGTGCATTGCAAGAATATAACAACAATTAGTAGCAGCAGCGATCTCTGATAATTTTGTTTGTGCGACTTGAATCTAGTGAAAGTGATACTTGCGCAACAGGCCGACACCACAGAAGGAGACAAGTGGGGTAAAAATACATCATCATCATTGACATAACTTGCATGGTATCCGATCCAAATCATGAACAGAAGGTGTGATGAGCGACATTTCGGTCAAGTTTTTTTTTTTCTTTTGAAAAGTCGAGAGGAGCTATGCCTATCCTCGTGCAAAATTTCACCGAGGTGCTGGTACTGTGAGAACAGCCCTCGATAGAGCCTCTACCTATAAATGAATTAAAAAAACAAGTAGTACAGGTAGTTTATAGTTACAACCGCTTATGCAAAGAGAACAAGCTAATATCGTGTGTATTTTAATGGTTTATTCATTATTGACAACCAGATTTTTCTGATGCAGTTACTAACCGGGAAACAACGTAATTTACCAAGAAAAATGTTAAAATTATTTATTTTCGAAAGAAATGATAAAGATAGATAATAGGAAGTTACCGATCAACTTTCCAATCATGGATTTGCTACTTACTGGCCACGTGACACGTCTTCAGTCCTGAGTCATGACCACACGTGCTGTTGTCGTCTTCATCCTACGCAGGCACGCAGCGCGCTGTGCAGAATTCGGCTCTCCAATAAGCGATCCTCATCGGTGCATGAAAAAACACAACAGGGGAGATATGCCTGCTCAACTGTTATCTTTTCTAGAAAATCATTGCTCAAGAGATTGTAATTATTGCCTACTAATTTATCAAGTTTTTTTTAGAGCCCTCAAGATTGTCACTACATCCAGATCCGATGGAGATTGTGCGACCAAAAGTTTGTAGAAGGGAATCCTGCTGAAAATTACATGTGTACCTACTACGATCAACCCTATGATCAATTTGCGTGTATTGCTACTATTATATTATTAAAATTTCCAGTGGTGTGGCAGCATTATCATCACACATGTACCTTTTCCATCATCTTGCTATTATTGGTCTGAGGATCTCCAACAGCTTGGTAGAGTCACTACTAATTTTGATATTTTTCTTTTTTTATGTTTTCAATTTTCAAGTGCGGGCACATTAAGAGTATACTCCGCTAGAGAGTCTACTCGTAATTCCTAAATAGGATCTCCACTCCTATTTCCTAAAACATGGTCTCTACTTCCTAAAGTAGGATCCCTCATATTTTTCGCC
Source organism: Hyparrhenia diplandra (assembly GCA_015847255.1). NCBI lineage: Eukaryota > Viridiplantae > Streptophyta > Magnoliopsida > Poales > Poaceae > Hyparrhenia > Hyparrhenia diplandra. The sequence continues at coordinate 46,637 of JADLZK010003531.1, forward strand.
CATGTTTTGAGCTTTCCTAGCATCATCTCCAAAATCTTGGTCTGTACTTTGGATTCTTTTCATATCTAGGATACATCATATTTTCCATCTATTCAACGAAAATACAAGAACACTATTAGGTCAGCTCAATGGAGGGTTTCACCTCCCGCATTTCAAGACACGACACCCGTCATGAAACAGAGTGAAATAGGGTCCCATAATGCATAATTTCATTGCATAGTTCACATATGTATTTTAACCATTTGTGGGACCCGTAAGGCGAGGAGAAGGTAGAAGGTGCCTCAAAATTGAGCCGCAAGCGATGAAGTCGTCGGGGACGATACAAATGAGGAAGACAACGACGGCGCTTGTAGACGAGAATCTTTGTCGAGGAGCACGCTTAGAGAAGCCCTGCGCGCCGTGGTCGACGCTCACATCCACGGGCGAGGAGGCCGAAGAAGCCCTCGCGCCCGTGGCGCCTTCGCCCGTGCGTGGCGGCGCGCCTCACTGCGTCGGCGGCGTCGCCGGCGGCCAAGAGAGCGTACATCGTGCTCGGCGGCCTCACTCGCATCCCGTGGCGTCGCCCGCGGCAAAGGAGCCCGCCGCACCCGCTTCTAAGCGTCTCTCGAGGATCTTGCCTAGGCGGATCTCGTCCCACGACCGGCGGAGATAGCCCTCCTTGCGCCCACGGATCGCCCGCTTAACCGAGCGGCGGAGATAGCCCTCCCATTGCCCGGCGTCTCGCCCTCACACGGAGGAGCGGCGTCCGCGCTGGCGCCTGCGGCGAAGGAGTTGCGCTTCGGCGATGAAGCGACCAAGAGTCTCGTTGCGAGTTTCATTCCGGTTTCACGGTGTTGGAAACGTCGCCCGACTTGTGTCGTGGGGATGAAACAATTTCTTCTCTCTCATCGTTTCATGCAAAAAGTCCAGATCTGCTGATGTGCCACCATATTTAATATGATTGAAAGCGCCGATCAAACCTCTATTGAGACTAGCCTGGGGCTGTTTGGTTTAGGGACTTTTCAGTCCCTAGCAAACCAAACAGGAGGGACTTTTTTGAGACTTTTTCTCTATTAGTCCCTAAAGGACTCTCTTGGAGGGACTTTTTTTTATTAGTCCCTAAGACTAAAAAAACGTTTAGTCCCTAGCAACCAAACAGCCCCTAATGTCGAAATCCTCGGGGACACCCACCCCTACCGCCCATTGTCTCCTCGCACCACTCTGCAAAGCTACACCATGTTTTAGTATGTTTAAAATCTGTAGTTTTACGAACAATACGAAAGTCCTAGATCTTTTCTACAAACATTGAGAAAGCAATCATACTTAGTGTCAACTCGATCAGAAAATATATAGGTACAGCTGAGTAGTCTGGATGAGACTACTGAAAAGAATAAATTGGCATATCATCGAAACCAGCCTGGCACAAACAGGGTGGCTATCAATTGCGTGATGCCAGGATCATGGACTTGTCGTGTTTGGACAAACGCTCCTTTCGTCTCATTTTTGACGGGATGCCAGGATCAAACGCGTGTTCCTCTGCAATACTGTAGTGCAGACAAGAATGGAAAGCTACAGATGGTTCAGTTTTGGTGCCAGACACAGCAGCATAGTGGCACGAGGTGGCAGTTGGAAATCAGCCTTTCAGCATCTTCCGTGTGGATGCCATGCTAGCACACCACAGTGGCACGCCCTTTCAAAAACCTCATGTCCATATCTCATGTCACAAGGATGCACAGACATATCAACTTCGATGACTAGTTTGAGCATTCATTTTGCAACAACGATGATCTATACTTGCACCCACCATACAAGTTTGTCGGCCTCCCATGCATTATTACTCATCATATTCAAATATCAAGGAGAATAGGAGAAGACATACTCCCCCTTTCCAAAATGAAAATGAGTGAACTTCTATGATTTTTAGAGAAGATTTATGTTACTTGGAAGTCCATATTTTATCCATATCAAAAGCTATTTTAGCATGTAATGATTCACTTCGAAACTTGAGAAAGTAAAATAAAAAAAACTTTAAACTATGTGGGACAGCCCTAGAAGTGTACTTATTTTGAGAAAAATTTCAAATGCTAGAAGTGCACTTAATTTGGGATGCCAATTAAACCCAAAACATGTAATAACTTCCAAGGGAGAGTTATGCTTTTTTTAGAGGCTTTAAGGTTTTCTCTAGTAACTAGTAATCATATTGATCATGAACATGATATGTATTACAAGTTGAGGCAAATAAAAAAAACGGGGGGGCTTCTCTCCCCAAAAAATACTGGTCATGGACAAACACCTATTGTTTCTTGGATGTAGTAATAAGCATAGCCCTACTCCTTGCAACTAAAAGCACTGCTAACTTAACCAATTCCTCTTTAACCATAAACAGAACCGAGGCAGCAAAGACACTTTGTACAATCTTTGTACCCATTCCTTTGTAAAACCCATGCAGTCCTTCATAGCGGACCATCTTTATTATCGCATCTATTGTACCTGGTCACAATAGTCAGTTAAATGTTAACAGCAATGAAGTTAGATGCGTGTGACTAAAATAAATAGGGTATCTTGTTTATTATCAAAGTATATCAACAGTTTCTTTTCCAATGAAAACATATAAACAAGGATATCTTGTTCTCAAAGTATATCAAGAGTTGTTTTCTTGATGAAAACGTATCAACAATTTGTTATTGATTCGGTTGTGCAGCGGACAAAAATACCTGTGTATCTGGACATCGCATTGTTGCCAATTTCTTGTTTTGCCTGCAACCTTGACTGCAATAGTTAACACATAATGAGTAAGCAATTAAAGCACTAGTTGCAAAATTCAATCTTTCACCACCGTCCACGCCCTCGAGATGGACTTGTCCATTAGTGCCTGTAACTAGGTGGATCTAATGCGGGCCTAAGTACCAGGCCATTTGAGTGAATTTCAATTACTGTAATATGTAAAGGCACACAATTTGAAGGCGCAATACACCCAACAGTTTAGTAAGCAATTAAAGCACTAGTTGTTGCAAAATTCAATCTTTCACTGCCGTCCACGCCCTCGAGATGGACTTGTCCATTAGTGCCTGTAACTAGGTGGATCTAAAGCAGACCTAAGTAACAGGCCATTTGAGTGAATTCAATTACTGTAATCTGTAAAGGCACACAATTTGAAGGTGCAATACACCCAATAGTTCATTAAAATAATTATCGCCATTAGGCTACTTATATAGTATGAATCCAATCAATTCTAGGAATTTCACAAATATCATGTCTCAAGATTTTTCATAGGCCTTTGAATTAGGCTACGTACTCCAGTTCCAGACCAATGTATTTAAGAATAAAGTTAGATATAGTGCACTGGTAGTCTAGAGTTAAAACTTTTCTCAGAGTATGGGGTTAAAACCATTATAAGTGTCTACATAAAATGTACCTTGACGACTAGCAATGGATAAGTGACTACAGTTGCTCCAAGTTTTGCTATTGCACCCAACAAAAAAACCTGGTCAAGGAGGGAAGTGCAGAGAAAGACTACATAAGTATATGTATGAACATTACCATCTGCTTGTGCATTCATACTGGTAGTTCAACAGTTTGTCATTGAATTTAGAGTAGTAACAAAGAAAAGTTGAAAATAAATAGAGTAGTAACAAAGAACATATATGATCTAGATGGTGATATGGAATAAGAGAAGTCATGAGCTTGAATTCTTCTTTCTTGAGTATGTAGAAATGCACAGTTAAACAAATGACAATTGTTCTGGAAGTCCTCTTATAGAGAGATTCATGAATCTTGAAGCAAAAGTAGTTACTAATGATTGAGGGTAAACTAACATATATTAATTAGTTTAACTTGATGATTGGTCAAGCATAATTATTTCCCATAAAAAAATTAAATTGAACCCTAATCAAAGGCTACAACAAATATTGCAGCAGATCCGTGTTGCTTGCTACAGGCAAAATGGTGCATGATCAAATGAAGATTTTTGTTTCACAACTAAGAACTGCCCTATGCCCTATTAAGTAATATATCGTGCTCTATTAATGCGGTAATTAATCTCAATGCTCTGCATTAGCTGGCTGCTGTCGCTGCTCTGGACACGCACCATAATTATGTACCGAGGTATTTTTCACTAAAAGCAGGATCTTATACAAATGAATCATGTTCTTTGTTTCAAGTAAAAAAAGAATCATGTGGATTAGAACTTTAGAAGAAACCAAAGAGACGTTTTGGATAACAAACTAATCATATATGTAAACAAATATTCCCATAGGTACACTTATTTTTTCATGCTTAGAACATTCATAACTCTTCACAAGAAAATACCACTGAAGAAAATCCCATAACAAGATCATTTGCAATTTTGCTAATTATTACAATCCCATTAAGTAGTACACAATTGCAGAAAGTGGTTTGTAGGTAATAACAGCTATTTTATGTGGAACATCTAATATAACATTAAATGAAATATTCACATCATATAAAAATGAAATTTCTGAGTGCAGAATAGAATAAACAGCTAAGGTGATCAATGAGACCAAACAACCATGCTTTCACAAAGTCAGGTGCATGCATCATTTCATAAAGACAAGAATAATGTAGGACCTAAATCTGAAACTTATGTACCTCCATAGCAGTGAGGTTCCTTTTTTGGAAGCTGCTTTCCAGAACGCTTTGACTGCAAGCGCTTTGCCAATGTTTCATAGATCATGAACTGAATTGATGGATTACATACCTGCCATTTTAAATGTTTCAAAGGTTTGGAGTTGCATACATAACCCATAAACTTTGATTGTATATTTCAGAAGCAAATAACTAACCATGATTAATGTTGGAACAAGCCCTTTCCAAAATCCTTTTATACCAGACTCATGATAAACCTCCCGGATCTGTCTAAGACCAATATTCACATTAATAAAATAATTTTTGATTACTTTAAATTATGAAGTAAAAGCAAACTAGAAGAACTTGAAACTTCAGACACCAGCTATAGTTATTTTCAATCTGATTATATGAAACTTTGATTAAATTTATAATGTTCTAGGTTGACAAACTACTCCTACCAATAAGAAAGTGAACTGAAATACTACTCATTCAGGAATTTTTGCATTTTAAGCCTAATTATTAAGTGTATATATATATTTACTATTTCTGAACTATTAAGTGTGAAAACAACTAACACAGTGACATCTAGCGTCCCTATTCTTTAAGCTGTACCATTAATCATTTCATTTTTTTTACTGATTCATTTTCTGTACCTAAGCAGTAAAAGTTAAGGATAAAAGATTGCCTACTTGAGGTAAGAGTGCTAACCGCTTGAAGAGTACCATATGGATGAGGTTTTTCCGACTCCAGTTTAACCAGCCTATCCTTCAGGACAACAACCTCCAATGAATTGGCCCTCGACATTTCTTTTAGTAAAAGCTCTGTCTTAGACTCCAATATTTTCCTTTTCGCTTGAGTATGTGTCTGAAAGATGGCCAATGATAATTACTATTTTAGTGCAGTTTTTGTTATGAGTGTTGAAGAATATTGCATTAATGCAGTTTAATCTAGCCACTTCATTGTCAGTAGGCTAGGAAAAAGCAGGCCCCACATGGAGTATATGCAAATAATGTATTTTTATCAAGATTCTAACTGGAAAAAAAATGGATATGAGTCATGGCGAATGTATAAGTTGTAGTTCATAGTCAAGTCAACAGGCTTTAAAAAACCTAGAAACTAGGAGGCGTGGAATGCTTTGTGAAGAACAAAACAAATCACAAAGATCTTAAAAAACCTAGAAACTAGGAGGCGAATGTATAAGTTGTAGTTCATTGTCAGTAGGCTTTGTGAACCATAAGGATTACAACTGAGCTTTTTTTCTGGAAAAAAAATGACTTAATAAAGATCTTATTTATCAACACTGTGCTTCAAGGATTGGAGTCTCAGTAAAATGAAACTAGTATATTTAACATGTTAACAATATTGTATGTAAGGTCACCTTATCAAGGTTCAGCAATAAAAGGTCCAGCATAAAAAAGCTTTGCTAATATTCCTATAGCTGCCTAATAGAGAAGGCCATTTTAGTACCCTGATTTTTCCTCACCCATACAAGTACCCAATATACGAACATTTTGAGACAATGGAATGTGAGCTCTTTGCCTGGCCGCGCATATAATTTCATATCTAAATAGCAGATAGGCTCATCACACAATGGAGTGGGATGTAACAGTATCATTAATATAAGCATTTCCTGACTGGGTCTGTGGTAATAGTTTTTCAGACAGAAGAACTCGATACCCCTGTATGTAAGATACCCTTCTTTCCTGAACTGGACTGGTTATCTTCTTGAAGAAAAAAGGCATTAATTAACCTAGTTTAGTTTACCTGCATACGTGTCACAAGGACCCAAATTGGATTGGTTAGAAGAACATTGATTGACCTGCAACAAAGGAAAGTGACCATGAGCATGCTGAAACATCAAAATTATTAACTCACAAACTAAAACGAAGTGGTACAAACTATTGAGAACTACGCTTTCTGGTACCTAAGTTACAAAATCAAATAAAATCGGCACATTTGCCACAAAAGTACACATTAATCCTAAATTCACCCATTCAATAACATCACAGGTCTACACATAAGAAGATTAACCAATCCACCCATCTCCTTTAATTTGTTCCAACAATTAAACGAAACAACTGCATGAGTAGCAGCAGTAGGAAGGTAGATTACCCAGCAACAGCTGCAATACCAAGCCAAGAAAGCATCCCAACAGTGCCATCCCCAAGGCCCTTCTTACTACGAGTAACCGCTATATCTTCCACCCTGTTTTTGAGGATCTGGTAGAAGTAGTAATAGATTCCCTGGAACCACGAAACATAATGTGACTCAAAGTTCACAACTAGCACTTACTGGATATACTCATCCACACACGTTGCAGTTCGTAGTTATCGAAATTCAGTCAAACTAAGAAGTGGAATTTAACCTGCGACGCGGCAGTGCCGATGAGAGAGGGCTTGAGACCGCTGTACAACCCACCCCATCCTTCAGTTTGAATCAGCTGCAGTCACTTGATGATTCCAAACTTAATTAGGGAAGAGGGCATCTGGTGCAGCAGCCGTTTCAGGAAGACCTGAAGCCCGCGATGAATCACCTGCAGCATCTGGAAGAGGGTGGAGGAGTGTGTGCCGCTGCCGCCGCTCCCAGCCGCCTTCCTCTTCTTCGCTGACCTCTCCGTCTGCTGCCGGGTGTTCACCTGGAGGGAGCAAAAGGATAGTTTTTTTGGGCCGAATTAGAAGAGGATAGATATAACGTAGAGGGGGGTAGGTTGAAGAAGAGAATGGGATAGGGTGGTACGGTTTGGAGAGGGTAGGTGATGATCTGCGCGATGATGCCGCCGCCGGCGCCGGCCAGCCCGTTCACCGCGGCGCTCGACATGTTCCCCCACCTTGCAATCAGCAGCGGCGTCCTCAATATGAATTTTTAAAACCAAAAATCGAAGGCAGTGGCAGTGGTATGATAGATTTGGGTCAGATTTCGAATGCATAGAGAGCTTGGGCAGTGCTCTGCTCGGCCGGCTCGGCTCCGCACAGCAGCAGGAATGGGCGGCGTACCTAGTGGAATCTTCGCCGGTGAAACGCGGATGAAGAGCTCGCCCAGGCGGCGCCGGTGCCGCCGCCGGCGATGAACCGGGACGTGGGTCACTGTATACAGACTGGATCGAGGCAGAGATAGTCAGAGAGGAGGATAGGCAGGGGATAGCTTGGGAAGAAGACGACGTCACCGGATGGTGGTGTATGCGTAGACCGACCTCACATAGATATTTTCTTCATCATCACAATGGAAACCTTTTTTGAACAAACATCACATTGGAAAATGACCTTTTTTTTTTTTTTTTATTTTGGCATCAATATCTAGTCTAGTGAATACTCAAATTGTAAAGGGATTTAATGAATTTTACAGAAATAGATTTTGTTGCATATAATGAGCTCTTGGCCTTTGCATATAACCAAGCAGCCAATCAAGAACACTACAGGTGCTTAATGACAAATACACACAGGTGCTCTTATTATTTCACGATGGCAAGAGACGACACACTCTCAGGCACCCCAAGTCCAGCGATCATTTTCAGCCCTGGAGTCCAATGATCCTGGAGTAACTGAATAAAACATAATAGTACAGACTTCAGTTCGAAACTAAGGATAAGGCAACAAAATCTAGTAAAGTGGTTTACTTTTGTAATGAGAGGATGTAACTTGCTTTAGTATCAATGGAATTTTTCCTTAAAAAAAAAAAAAAAAAAAAAAAAAAAAAAAGACAAATGTGAATTGAGTAGTGACATCCACCAGAATAAAAACAAGCTTTTACAAGTATATAATATTCAAACCCAAATAATATTAGCGATGGCATTATGTAAAGCCAAAGTTATTACAAAAGTTTCAGATCATCAAAGGATAGACAAATGGATGGCTCAAATTTAAGACACTAACAAAAACTTAGCTCAAACACAGAGAAAAAACACCACAGTGAATAGACAAAAGGCACATATAGTGCTAACATGGTAATGTGCTAGAATTTTATGTTTCTATGGACGGAGATAGCAAGTTGGTAAGATGTCTGTTTTGATGTTCGATGAGAAAAAAAATAGACTACAACCAAAATTCATGAAGATAAATAAAATAGATTATTTTTTCCCTGTTCGTTTGTATTGATTCATGAGAACGTAAATGTTGTCGTGAATTCGGCCCATGAAACCTCATCCCGGCGCCCGTACAAAGACGACTTGTCGTTGGGCCAACTTAATTAGTTAGGCCCACACACAGTTCTTTTCGCGTTGCACGGCGGTGCGGACCTCGAGCGGGCGACGGCGGCGCTCCGACCGCCGGCGAGGGGTACTGAGATGAAGACGGTCAGCCTCGGCGCTTCCAGGCCCTCCACTGTCAACTTCCGCATGTACGCTCCCTCGCTCCCTCTTAGCCCTCTTCCATTAGAGAGACGCCGTGGATCGATTGCTGATTCGTTCCCCTCCCTCTGCCTCCTCCGTGCTGCAGGCCGACGAGGGACAACCTCGTGCCGATACGCGTCGACCTCGAGGTGGACGGCCAGCGCTACAGGGACTCCTTCACCTGGAACCCGCGAGGTACCCTTACCCCTCCGCTTCTCGCTTCATTCATCCATCTCCAGTTCGCGTCGCGCTCTCGCTCGCTGGCTGGATTGACGAGATTGACTCGCTTCTCCCTTGCGCCTGCTCGGCAGATCCCGACTCGGAGATCATCAGCTTCGCCAAGCGGACCGCCAAGGACCTCAAGCTGCCGGCCAGTTTCGTCCCCCAGATGCTCCAGTCCATCCAGGTGCCTGCCCTTCTTTTCTCCTGTCATATTCTATCCTGCAAGGTAAGGTGTTCTGTTCTGCTAATGGTCAATCGGCTGTTATTGTTTTTTTTTTCCCTCTAGGGGCAACTTGCCGAGTTCCGCTCCTATGAGGGGCAGGAGATGCAAATCAAGGAGAAGATTGTGCCTCTCAAGGTTTGTTTTACTGTTCTGTTGCTCATCAGCAGACTCTTTCTGGCCCTGGTGTATTTTTTATCCTCATAGATCAATGGAGATTATGTACTCCACTGACAGCTTATATATATGGGTCGTGAATCTGCAGATTGACCTCCGAGTGAACAACACTGTAATTAGAGACCAGTTCTTATGGGTATGTACATGTGTGTTTGTGGTTCTCGGGAGTTCTCATGTCCAGATGATTTGCTTTAACTTCCATCTACTCTTTGGTCAGGATATCGGCAACCTTGATAGTGACCCTGAAGAATTTGCAAGGACGCTGTGTGATGATTTGAACATCATGGACCCTGAAGTTGGGGTATGCCTTATATAATGAAGCTCTCTGTGTTCACTGCAATGCACTGTTAATTCAACTAAAGGAACATCTTTTGTGACGATGGTTTTCCATGTCAGCTGGCCTCTTTTACACATTTCGATTCTCTGAAACTGTTATACAGGATGGATTACCAGATGAATATATTTTTCATATTTTCTCTGAACTTGCATTCAACTTTATTGTACTTTCAAGTCGTGTAAAATGCTACTATTTTTTTTTATCTTTGTGATTTCTCATGGCCGCATAATGTGATGGGTTTTGTGATGAATTTGTTGTTGTATCAATATTTCTTGCACTGCAGCTCTTTTTATGTAAAATTTGTGCAGTATTTATGAAATATTGTTCTATCCTGACCAAATCTTTTTTGTTTGATGTGCAGCCTGCAATAGCTGTTTCCATCCGTGAGCAGCTTTATGAGGTTAGATATAATTTTCTTTGTTAACTCTAGTGTAGTTCGCAATATCATGAAATCACTTTGATGTTCCTTCAGAGGCAGAACATATAAAGTTTTTCTGTGCTCCCTTCACATATATTGCTAATATTTTTTTGTTTTGTATTAAGGTTTTGTATTGAAAAGTATATTTTTTTGAGTTTGCAGATTGCTAGTCAGAGCGTCTCTGTTATGAGAGAGAAGCAAATGTCAAAGAAGGGAAGGCGAGCACCAGAATTTTCTTCAAATAGGTTTGTGGAAGAGTTTACTCTTTTTCTTTCGAATAAAAATGTAGGCGAACTGGATGCATACAGATGCTAATTAGCATATTCGAGCTAAATGCCATCCTTAATGTTTTCTTTTTCAATCTGTTATATGAAATTGATCTGGCCATGTTTTGCAGTAAAGCCGTGAACAATGCAGTGGATTTGTTCAAGTATTTTGGCAGCAAAGGAAGCGTCATCGGTATGATCTTTTTTCTTCTAAAAGCCCTGATGTGTTAATGATTATTTTATTTTGGTTTGGATGGTGCTGTTTGGGAAGTTCTGACTGACAATGTTCACTTTATGTTTGAATTGAACTAATATGTTACTAGTTTACTGCTGTTTGGCATTAAAATCGCCTTGATTCTGTTTTTCCTTTTTTGCGTATCAGGAAGCGGAAAGAATGGTACCTTTATGAGCCTGTTGTGGATGTTGTAGCTAGTGAGGAAGACAGAAAAGAGGAGGTTAATAATTCTAGTAGGTGAGGAAAGAGCTGATTTCAACATCCATTATTAGGAAAGTCAGTTTGGTATAGTGAACTACAAGGAAAAAATTATTCAAGCCGTTATTTTGAATCATTTTTAGTTCCATGCATGTCTCAATAGGAAGAGAATATATGCCTAAGCTGTGGTTTAATTCACGGAACATTTCTACAGCTGAAGGGATAACATGCATTTATGGATTTTTTTTTTTTAACTCACAGGCCGAAAAAGAGAGCAGAAGAAGAGAAAATTGCAAGTCTTCAGTCCCTTTGATTCAGAGTTTCAAACACAGAACTGCAGACCTGAAGAGGATTGTTGAACAAGCTGCTGATTGTTCTAACCACGAGGTGTTTTCATTCCAATCCCAGTTTGTTGTGGGATGATGGCACCATACCTGACAGTCGTCGTAGGATAGCTATGTAGTATGCCGTGTGAGTGCTTCTTCCTGATGCCGTGTCGTGGTTAGTGATGCCTGTCATCTAGTCTAAGTACACCTGTCCAGTTGTTGTATGCCTGCATTTTCAGTAACATAAGATAAGATGCAGTTTTAGTGAAAGATGTCTTGGTTGCCAACGTCTGTTCGTGTAGGTTTTCGCCACGAATTTGAAACATTTGTTGTTAATACTAATCAAAGTCTATGTGGTGTAGCAACAAATTCAGAAGCATATATATGTCAATCCTCAACGTGTTCTTGTAGCGCCATGGATCATTATCAATATTATTCTGAATCTCTACCATACGAAAGCTGCAACAAAAGCTGGCCATAGAGAGGGCCACGTCGCGGGCTTGTCCGGCCGTCCGATCCAACGGGCGGACGGCCCAGATCTGGCCATTCTCAGCGTTTTTGCAAAAAAGCCCTTAAAGTTATGTAAAATCAACCCGCAGTCCCGGGCCTCTCACATAAATTTTTGCGAGCAAGTCCTCATAGTTTTCCAAAATCGTGAAACAGTCCACGCCGACCACCCTAACCACTCGGGCCTGGCTGGGCCTTAAAGGGTCAAATTCGGCCCAACTATGTTTCCTCTTATCTATTCTTTTTACCATACGAAAAGTCGCAACAAAAGTCGGCCATAGAGAGGGCCACGTCGCGGGCTTGTCCCGGCCGTCCGATCCGACGGCCGGACGGCCCCAGATCCGGCCATTCTCGGCGTTTTTGCAAAAAGCCCTTGAAGTTATGTAAAATCAACCCTTGATCCGGGCCTCTCACATAAATTTTTGCGGGCAAGTCCTCATAGTTTTCCAAAATCGTGAAAAGCTTGATCCCACGCCGACCACCCTAACCACTCACTGACTGGCTGGGCCTTAAAGGGTCAAATTCGGCCCAACTATGTTTCCTCTTATCTATTCTTTTTTAAAAGGAATTCATTTGCCAAAACTTTAAAATTGCTTAGTAAATTAAATAAAAAATCGTAAAATATAAAACCAAATTGTTTTGAAACCCTCATACAAAAAAAAATATGCAATGGATCCAAAATAAAACATGTTTTAATCGAAAGTTTTCAGCATGCGGCTATTACTATGTTCTTTTATGGGTACATATGAAAATCAAATTAAAAACATAAAATAAGAAATCCAATTATTTGAAACCCTTTACGATAAAATATCATGACATTAAACTTTTAACTACTTAATAAATACTTTAGGCTCTTTCCTCAAAAAAAAAAAAAAAATGTTAAAGTTCCATTTCAATGAAAAATGCAAAATATAACATGGCGATAGTTACACCGACGCATAGCTAACCATCATACTCATCCGATCACCCTAACTCTCAATGAAAAAATAAAATTAAAAAAAAAATTTACCATTTCAAACCCCAAAACAACATATAAATAAAATAATGCCTTCAAAATGAGAAACTCTCCAAAATATACAACAAATACAACAATTGCTACAAACCATGACACATATATATAAAAAATATCTTATCTAACCACATTAATCTTATACAATTAATTTAACTACACATATGGAACAAAGCCTACATAGTTAACAAAGCCATTACACAACAAATAATAACTTAAAAAAAAACACACACACAGGTGCTACTGGCCATAAGCGGCAACGCCCTTGTAATTTCTAGTAGTAAACTATAAACCCTCTGTTATGTGAAATATAAGGGTAAAAAGTATAAGATATATTCTAGGTAAATTAACTTTCATTACTAGTCCTTATAGTTTTTTTTTTTTTTGACAGGGGAGCATGTGTGGCTGGGCCTGATAACTAGCAAACTTGTGGGCCATCGATTGGGCTAGAGGACCTATGCTGGTTTTGTTTACATGATGCTCTAGATTTGTTTAATACCACCGAGATTGTTAAGAATTTACTTTTTTTTTTTTTTTTTTTGTCATTGCTCTAGATTTGTTTAGCGTGTCACTCATATTGTTTTTTGGTATTATATCCCGGCTAAAAATAAAAATATTGTAAAGTCCAAGCAAAGTGCGAGCGAGGTGGCTACTGTAGGTGAGGTAGCGTAGGCTTGGATTTAGGCGGTGGCGTGTGCTGGCATGGCATGGCAGCCGGCCGCCGTCCATTGGACTCTGGGTGCGCGTCAGGCCGGACACGTCCGGCATGGGCATTGGCAATGGCACCTCGTCAATCAAGACTAGTACTTGTGTTACGCTGTGTGGTGACGTTTCGATTTTGAATGACGACGTGTCTTCCTCTCGGCGCATTTAAGCAAACACGTCCGCACTAGCACAGTTTTTTTTTTTCTCTCTCTCTATCTGCGTGACGGCCATCTTAGATTTGTCCAAAAAAAAAAAAAAAAAAACGTGTGTGTGGATTGGTTTGGGGTGGCACTACTGCAGCATCGGCACGGTGGCCGCACGCGCACACGGCGAGTGAAGTGCTGGCCGCCGCGTCCGGCTGTCGTCGGTGTGGACCAAACAAGAATTAGATGCTGCTTCGCAGCGAAGGAAGCAGCAAGCCAGCCGTGTGTGGGGTCGGTTACCTCTAGCTGTACCCCCTGCGTCGGCAGGATCCAGAGTCCAGACGCCGCCCACGGTTAGCCGTCGTATCGGACGCGGCATCCCACCGTCCACGCCCGCCCTGGAACGGAACGGACGGACGCCACTTGTCCGCGGCTGGGACCTCGATCGCCGCGGCCGCACTGTACGTGTCCTCTTCGCGTTGCGTGTTGGACTGTTGGAGAGGATCCACGACTACTATAGCTGTCAGCAGTCACCATCTCATCATCTGACCATCCATCCGTGTCTATAAAAGGTGAACTCCTACCACCACCAGGGGGAAAAAGCCAGAGGCAAGCCAAGAATCCGATTCATCCAAAGCAGAGTGTAGGAGAGGAAAGCTAGGCACCACTGCAAGCCACCGGTGATCGAGCAAGAGGATCGGCGGCCGGAGAGGAGATCGAGCAATCACCGGCGATCGAGTCGAGCAGCAGCTAACAACATGTCGGATGGGACGGCCAACTGCGTGGACATCCTGATCGCCATCATCCTGCCACCGCTGGGGGTGTTCCTCAAGTACGGGTGCGGGCACGAGTTCTGGATCTGCCTCCTCCTCACCTTCCTCGGATACCTCCCCGGCATCATCTACGCCGTCTACGCCATCACCAAGTAGATCTGCTGCTGATGCGCTGCTGTTTGTTCCGGTTGATCGATGATTGCGCCGATCTGATCGATTTATATGCCGGTTCCAATACCTAGTATAGCTTGTAGTAGCACCTCATGCTCTTCTTGTATCTATAATAATTTATCTGTTCACATATATATGTGCCGAGATTGAGCCGATTTGTGTGTGTCACTGTGTGATGGATTCATCCATGCATGAATCGAACAAACAGCTGTGTTAAGCTGATAGTAATATATACATGTCTCTTGATTGTCTCAGATTACTGCTGGATGTATACATACAGTTTTGGTATCCACTAGCTAGTGTGCTAGTGTTTTGCTGCGCACCTCGATCAACCATCTGTCGTCACCGCGTCGATATCAAGAATATTAAGTTCAGAGATTTTATTTTGATTCATTCACTGTACATAACAACTCCCTTTATGCAGTAGTATATTACACAAGTAATTGCACCTATATATACACACGTATATCTCATCACTTTATTTGTTCGATTCATGAATAAATTACGCACCCCTGGCAATGCAACAGTTCGAAATGGGGAAATTGAGCAAGTGCTGAAAGAACAAAACAATATCAGTCGCACGATTCAATTTCAGCCACCGATCGACCCAACGACGACACAACACAGGGGCCTAGTCGAGTCAGAGAGCGCCGGGCCAGAGCCGGAGCCGGGGCGTCGCAGTGCCTTCAGTTGACGGACATGGCCAGGTTGGTTGAACAGGACAGCACCACAGCGAGCCAACCATTTCTTGTCATCCCACGTCGTCGAGTTTTTCAGCCGTCCTCTTTCTCTCGCTGTTGTTCTGGCTGGACTGGATGGACTTGTCCATCCCTGTCCGTTTACCCATCTCCTGCTGCAGGCCCACTTGACGCGTCACCGCCTGTCCAGCTCCGGACGGCACGGGAGCCCAGCCCAGGCGTGGCCACATCGTCTCGTCTTATACCACTTGCATATGTTGCTCCTCCAAGGATCTTCGTCTTGGGCTTCATGGCTGCAGGGCCTACCATCTCCCGCTCTAATTTTACTTACCTTGCATCTTTTTTTTTTTCCACCACAGAAGAATTAGGTACATCAAAATATTAGACCACTCTAGACTAAAAAAAGTACCACGATGTAAATAGCACAACTCAAAACCAAACATATCAGATAATTTACAGTGTGGATGACCGCTGTGGTGAACACTTGGCAATGAAAGGCGGCCCGAGAACAAATGCTCGCTTGGTGTGATATTGAGCACTTTCATATTACCACATTGACCTATCTCTTCTCCCTTCCTTTCTACCTCCATGTAGTTGGTGATATTGGGGAGTGGGCACTTTGAACCCGACCGCCTGAAACCCTACTTGACCTAAGCATGAGTTATGGGCCTATTTTGGTTGCTAGTTCTCCTTATCTAATTAAACCATATATCCCCTTTAAAATAAAATAAAATGATTAGGTTCCATCTAATTTCCCACTGAATTAAACAAATAACTATTTTTGTAAAGGCTAATCAGTTATTTTTTCTAATAAACTCTAGGTATATATAAATAAGATATTTATTTTAGTTCTCCTTATCTAATTAAACCGGATATCCCCTTTAAAATAAAATAAAATAAAATGATTAGGTCCCGTCTAATTTCCCACTGAATTAAACAAATAACTATTTTTTTTATAATCATAAATATATAAATTTAGGCTATTCAGTTATTTTTTCTAATACACTCTAGGTATATATAAATAAGATATATGCCCATTTATATTATTTATTTATTTATTTTGAATGGAAGGGGACCTATATTAAATCTTCGTACATTACATCCCCAAACTACATATAAAGAAATCTAAAACAAAAAATATATAATATTCTATCCAAATTTTTTTATCATCTTCTTTCCCAATGGTTTCCCACAAACGAGGAAACCAAAGTGCATTCCTTATGCTAAATCCAATGACCAACCCCAAAACATTGGACACGTCTCTGATCCGACACTTCAAAACCAATCCAAAACACATCTAAATAACTGAAAGAATATTGGAAGTTGTATCGTTGGAGTACGACATAGGATGTAGAATCATCACCTCTAGACCTTGAATTCCTCTCCGCCACCATCGATGATGAGATCGATAACCGAAGTCGTTATCCTCGTAGGGGGCTCCCCGAAGCATCTCTTCTTCCCTTGAAGATAAAGGGCACAATCTAGCCGTCTACCAATAAAATCGGCGCATGCAACGATGATCTTGTCATGGGCAATCATCGAAGTCAACGCAGGAGACACGATCCCGATCGAAAATCATCTGATTGCGCTGGAAAATTTACTTAGATCAAACCCTAACCATTGAAAAACTGCAGGAAATAAAAAAATATGATACAAATGAGCTCATCACCACGACACCTTAACATAAAAGCAAAAAAACATGCCTCTAGAACCCATCAACAGGAAACGCCACAACCATCACCGTATGACATCTTCTTCATGACCGACAATGTCTCGATGCATAACTCTCCATCATCTTCATGCATGCAACAACAAACGTAAAGGGACAGCCTCCACAACCATCCTCGACATCCCATCATCAAGAAACACCACAATGGGCTACATAAGTCGCAAAAGAAGCCCGTCCCAAGAGATAGAGCAAAAACACCAATGAAAGACCCTCCATCGGGCAACATCCCACAACAAGCTTGATGCTAATCCATCGCTACCACTAGAAGAGAACACAAGAGAAGAAATGTCTTGTTGCATCACAGATCC
The DNA here is from genome assembly GCA_015847255.1 of Hyparrhenia diplandra. Taxonomy (NCBI): domain Eukaryota; kingdom Viridiplantae; phylum Streptophyta; class Magnoliopsida; order Poales; family Poaceae; genus Hyparrhenia; species Hyparrhenia diplandra. Next base: position 63,969 of record JADLZK010003531.1, read on the forward strand.
AAAAGCAAAGAGCACGAACTCCCCACTCCCTTCCCGAACAGAGAACTTCTGATTGAAGCAACGAGCACAACCCACCAAGATCTAGAAGAGAAACACGGATGGCGTAGACTCCACATCTAGCGAACACCACCCTCACATGTATCTTGCCGGCGTTGAAGAACATGATGACAACTGAGGCGAAGACGATGCCAAAGGGACTTTTTCCAATTCAGCGTCACCATCACCACCGTGCGCCCATTTGCCGTAGACACCAAACCTAGAGAAACTAGGACCTAACCTATCAAGACACGGGGATCCATGTTCTACCCCTCCTGCGGCGGTGCGAGGCCGTTGGAGTCGAGGCAAAACCTAGATCCCGACGGGCGAAGCGAAGATCTTGCACTCTATCTTTTTTTGTCACGAAGGTTATTTTTGCGGAGAGTAGCTACTATGGAACTACTTTAATTATTTTAGTTTTGGTAATACGATGCTCGAAACAGTGGTGGATCTAGAAATAAGATAAGAGGGGCTAAGGGGGTGTTTGGGACTGCTCAGTCCTATTTTCATAGCTCTGCTCCATCGCTGTGGTGCCAAACACGTCAAACTGCACGAACTCTGCTCCAAGAAAAAAAGTGGAGCTAGAGTACCTCAAGGGGTATTCCAGTTTTTAGAGTTTTGTACTCCCACGTGAAGTTGTATAATAATTGGCTTCATCTCCCGTGCACATAAGAAGGCAGCAGGGCCCCCTAAGGCTGTCGCCACAACCGCCCTCATACGGTTCGTGGCCAGTGGTCAGGAACCGGACCGGCATCAATTCCACCTGGTAGCCTGGGCTTGAATTATAGCCTTTCTAACTTTCTATCATTTACAATTGGAAAAGATATTTGTATTTAAATTATGACCTCCGTTATTGTTCTATTATTTGTTTTCTATTCCTCTCAAAAATATCAAGTAACAATTTCAATCATGGGTGTAATAGATAATTTGCATGTAAACACCTCATTCCTAGAGCTAGAGTAGAGCAAGATACCAAACAGTAACACCTACTTGCGGTCGGATCGTAGAGCGAGCAAAAAAAAAAAAGGGAGTGTGGGACACAGATATTCCGGACACAATTAGTCGATCAAACCTACTGCTAACACCACGACACAAGGAAAGCGAGCTCATTAGCAGAAGAGCGAGGCGAAGCCCCTCTCGACCGAGGCCGAGCCCAACGGGGATCACCGTCTCGAACGAGCTCCCTGGCGCGAGCTCAACCTCGTCCAGGTGACAATTCTCCACCTCGAACGAGCTTCCATCAATATGCGAACACGCCGAACTCCACCTCGACGACGAGCTCTTCTCCGCCTCGGACGAGGCTCCGGGATGGCCACGATCCCGAGCCGGGTGAAGGCCCGAGACACAATGCCAAGCTTGGGCGCCGCGGCTACCGTCGGGCGCCGCGACCTCACGACCGGATCTCATCGGGAAATAAGATCCTCAGCGGCGCGCGCGGTATGGTCCGTCGGATCACGCCATGCCATGCCATGCGGCCGAGGACAAACACTACAAGACAAAAAAGACCTCGGTGGGAGAGTTCGAGCTTCCCGCCGAGCTCTCCCTGTCCCACACGTTTTTCTGCGACATCGTAGTGCGAGCATTTAAGGCGGCGGCGCCACCGCGGGTCCGACCGCGGACGCTGGCGCGCGTGCGGCGAGCGGCGGGGGGACGCAGGGAGTACGATGGCGGCGAGGCGAGCTCATTGTCCCCCGACGCCGGCCAAGGAGCCCGAGCCGGGGCGGCCGTCACGTACTTCACATCGGAACCCGAGTCGCCCCTACCCAACTCTACGACGGCCGACGAGTATGCCACGGGATAGGGCGGCGGCGACACAAGACGCCGGACAGCCCGGCGTGCCCGACCCAGCGACAGAAGGCTTTTTTCTCTTCACCCCTTCGATTTGCGTTTCTTCTACTTCCAGGTCCTTAGCCCGGTGTCCGCCTGTGAGCTCTCCTTGAGACTATAAAGGGAGGGCTTGACCATCGGGAGAGGACAAGCTCTCTTGCACACTCATAACACACACTCGATTCACTCGATCCAGCACACTACACAGGGACCTGGGAGCTCATCTCCCTCTCTCGCCCGCTTGTATTCACCCCGATACGAGCATTTGAGCTCTGATAGTGCCACACACTGGACTAGGGTGCTCGATTTTCCCGAACCAGTATAAACCTCGTGTCATTGTCTCTTGAGCTAGGCCATCGTTGCACACATTAGCCAGTCGATTACTGTGACCGTGGTATACGACCACGACAGGGAGCCAACCAGTGCCAAACACCCCCCTAAATAGTTGAAGATTGGTTGACTCTGCTTCACATTTATAAGGTTGTTAAAATCACATGAATCTAAATCGAGGACGACGGAGCTGTTAGCAGCCCACGAGCCCTTGTCGACGCAGCACATTCTGGCCGGCCGTTGACCTTGCCCAAATTTCAAGGATGAGACCACTCCATGTAGCATAGGGGAATTAACAAGATACAAGTCAACTGTGTGTCTGGACTCTGGAGATGATAGCCATGTCGCCGCCACCTCATTTCATCCATTCCCAACGACCAGGATGCTTCCATGCACATGGCCACCTTGTATGTAAGCATGTATGTAGCAGTATATATATGTGCACACCGGCCTGCACGGCTTGCATACTAGCAATGGCGCTCCGGTTGTTCCTCCGTCCCGTCCTGCTGGTCGGCGTGGTCGCCGCCTTATCCGTCTGGGCGATCTCCAACGCCAGCGTGGCGGAGGCGGGCTTCGGCTACCATGACGACGACAACTGCAAGAGCCGCGTCGCGTCGATCGTGACGGAGGAACTGTACCGTACGATGTTCAAGCACAAGGACGACACGGCGTGCCCGGCGCACGGCTTCTACAACTACACCTCCTTCCTCCGCGCCGCGGATCGTTTCCCGGAGTTCGGCGGCGACGGCGACGCCGCCACAAGGAAGCGCGAGGTGGCGGCGTTCCTGGCGCAGATCTCGCACGAGACGACCGGCGGGTGGGCGACGGCGCCCGACGGTCCCTACGCGTGGGGGCTCTGCTTCAAGGAGGAGATCAACCCGCCAAGCAACTACTGCGACGCGACCAGCACGCAGTGGCCGTGCGTCGCCGGCAAGTCGTACCACGGCCGGGGACCCATCCAGCTGTCGTGGAACTTTAACTACGGGCCGGCCGGGAAGGCGCTGGGCTTCGACGGGCTCGGCAACCCGGAGGTGGTCGCCGCCGACCCGGTGGTGGCGTTCGAGACGGCGCTGTGGTTCTGGATGACGCCCAGCGCGCCGAAGCCGTCGTGCCATGATGTGATGGTGGGGCGGTACTGTCCGAGCGACGCCGATGTCAGGGCCAACCGGACGGCGGGGTTCGGGCTCACCACTAACATCATCAATGGCGGCATCGAGTGTGGCAAGACCGGCGTCCCGCAGGTGGACGACCGGATCGGCTTCTTCAAGGAGTACTGCAAGCTGCTCGGCGTCGACGTCGGGCCAAACTTGGACTGCGCTCAGCAGCAGCCCTACTCTTCATGATTTAGTTGATCTATCGCTTGCTTCTCGTCTTGGATCCTCCTCGATGCTCCTGTTGCTTATCTTCTGATTCAATTGGTACTCGCTGATGAGTTTATCTATGCCAACGTGTACGTACATTAATCATGATGTGATCGAAGGGGTTCATGTTAACACTCAAAATTGTTTCAATGTGATTTTGGGCATCATTTTTTTTTTTTGGGGAAAACAACGGCAACCCAAGGGTTGCCTGAACTTTATTTCATTAAAAGACACATTTACATTTTACAAGAGAGATGAATTACAAGCCCAAAGGCAGGAAAGGAGGGAAAAAATTAGCAGAGACGGAGTGAAAACAAAAACTAAACTAAACTAAACTATCTAACTAGGGAAGCGGTTGGCCCACTCGAGGAGCTTGCTCTTATCAACAGGTTTATTGCATCTATTAGCCCACGGAAGGAGGACTTCACGGCAGCGGCGCACAATCAAGATGTTGGGTTCATCACAATGCCTGAAAATTTTGGCATTGCGGCATTTCCAAATATTCCAAAGAATACAGCATAGGACAGAGCTTCTAATTCTTGTGTCATTTTCCCGGAAGGGATTTAGGGACCAGAGGAACTCGATATCATCGTTGGGAAGGCGAGATAGGTCGCAGCCCAAGAAGCCCCAGAAGCTCGCACTGCGCCGACAACTGATGAACAAGTAACCGCAGTTCTCTTCCTCATCGCAGAAGGGACAGTCGGCGTCTTGCCTCATGTTGTAGTGATGAAGGCGAGCGTTTGAGCTTAGACGTCGTCGATGAAGCAACCAAAGGAAGAACTTGCATTTCCTAGGAGCAAAATTGTCCCAAATAGCTGGGGCAAAGTCATCATCTTCATTGGAGCTGAACATTTGGAGGTAATGGTCCTTCGAAGTAGGGATTTTTCCGGACGATCTAGACAACCTGCAATCTGGAGCATCAGTAGAGAGAGTGACCGACGCCATAAAGGACTGGAGCTCGAGCAATTCACGGGAGGCGGCGCAAGTGAGCCTGGGTTGAAGGTGAAGTTGGAGGGCGGGATCCGAGAGGGCTCGGGCGACAGAGAGATTAGGACGTTTTTGAATGGGAGTAGAGGGCGGGAAAAACCTCCGCAAGGGTTTGAGTCCCCCACCACAGGTCAAGCCAAAAGGCCGTCATACTGCCGTTACCCACCACAACTTTAGTATCTTTGCGAAAAGAAGGTAATTCACTCATAATGTCTTTCCAAACAGGAGTAACGTCATTTTTTGGGTCACCAAAATTAGAGTTGCCATGCCATCCATATTTATCATGAAGCCAATCTATCCAGGGCGCTGAAGGGGCACAGTGAAATTTGTAGAGGAACTTTTTTAGAAGACTTTTTTTTCTCCATATCCGGAATACCAAGGCCACCTTTGATTTTGGGCATCCTCAACAAGTTATAAACACCTTGAACATGTTATAAGTGGAACCACACGGAGAAGACGACGATCCTAGGTGAGCCAGTCGGCTAAGCCGACTTGCCTGGCTTGTCAGCTTAACTAAGTCAACCCCTACCGACTGTTCCACAAACCAGCCCGAGGGGGCTGCCCAAGCCCAATGAAGGTCGGTTTAGCCGACTCCTCCAGTCAGCTAAGCCAACTCATCTTAGATTCTGAGTTACATTGGTTTTCAAATTGATTTTTGGTATGTTTTTGACGTAGAAAACATAGAATGATTTCCTACTAGGATAAGGTCACCCCCTCCGCATATATGAGAGGATCACAACCAATTGAGTTCTCATCTATCCAATTGTAATACAAACATATCTAATACTCATTTTAGCCCTTTTTCCAAACCTCTACTGCTGTTTGTTGCATCTCCCGGCAAGATTCAACATCCTAGGTGGTCTTTAGGAGATCCTCCACATGCTGCACCCCGATGGGTTTTCCAAAAGAAGTTCAGGAGCTTCTCGGGCTAGATTGGTATGATCGATTTGCTCAGATTCTTACTGTGTTGCAGATTGTATGCAACCTGTTAGGTATCCAAAGCCCTATTGTTGTGCGATTCGGACACCTTCGGCTTCAACAATTGCTTACATGTTACAAATAAATCAGGCAGAACAGACAATTGAATCCTAGCTTGTTAAAATAGTATAATATACAGTGAAATGACCTCCACTTTCAGGTTGTTTTTCTTTGAGACCGTGTATCTAACAGTTCTAACTATTAGCACCAAATGACCTCCATTTTCAGGTTGTTTTTCTTTGAGAGCTTCAGGTTGCACTGCATATACAATTTTATCAGTTTGGGTCAGTCGAGCCCAATTCCAGTTTCCACATGGGTCTACAATTTATACGATTCAAATTTCTGGCCCACCCATGCGTTCTTTGGCCCAAACTTACAAATTTCATTCATGCCGTGAAATCTGAAGGCACTACTACGCGAAAAACCTTGTAAGACATATTGATTTGGGCCTACGAGGCGGACGTGCCGGCTGCCCACCTCGGTTATTCATTGCAGGGTAGCCGGTCTAGTGACTGCCTCGGTTAATGTTTTACCGAGGCGGGCAGTAATGCGCCCGCCTCAGTTAATAGGCATTAGCTGATGTGGTTGTCCTAACGCAACCATTTCAATTAATATATTAACCGAGCGGTTACCTTTGCACAATCGCCTTAGGTAGGCGGTTGCCTTACGTGGTCTGTCTCGAAAAAAAAGGCCATGAGCTGAGCCGACCCATTAGCTTGGCCATGTATATAAGGAGCAACTAGATTTTTATGCACTCGCACTTTCTCGACCTCCCTGCTATCGTGCAGCCGTGGCGCGCCCCTCCACCCCTTCCCTCCACTTTCTCTCCCTCGCACTCCAAAGCCTGACGACGTACCTCTCCCTCCCGAGCACATCGGCAAACCCTCTCCATCTAGAGCACGGGCACACCTTCTCCCGGCCCTCAGTGCCCTTCTAATCTCTTGCCGGAAAAATAACGCCCTTCTAATCTCCATCAACGCCTACCACCTCCAGGTCCCGTCCACCACCACTTTCATATGCAGCACGTCCCCACTGCCAGCCGTCCACCCCCACCCGAGCACAACGGTGCCCCTCTCCATCACAAAGCGAGGAGGCTGGATATGGCTGGTGGTGGTGGTGGGCGCGAGGTGGCGGCATAGTGGCCATGGTGGCACATGGGCCTAGGCACAACCACTCCCTTTCCTCCAAGCTTGGCACAATGTCCCTCTCCTTCGACCATGGCATGGCGCGTCCTTCCTCTCCTCCGAGCACCTAGCGCGCATTTCGCCTCCATCGGCCACCGGAGGTGGTGGGTGCGCAAATCCGGTCACCAACGGTAACGGATCCGGTCACACACCGTGGGTCGTGGTTGCGTGGATAGCCATTGTCGGTGCACGGGACCAGATTCGGTGGACATTTTTCATTTGATGAAATTATTTATGGAGACGGGCTACTTAACACAACCGCCTCCTCGTTAATAGCATTAACCGAGGCGGTTGCCTTATTCTTCGCTGGCCTCGTTAATTGATTAAGCGAGGCGGTGGGCCCGTAAAAAGCCCGGATTAACCATGAACTTTTATGGGAGGGGATGGCTTTTGTCTGCTTCAGATAAAAATAGAGTAGCAAAGTGAGAGCTCTTCTCGGGGCACTCACAATACGAACTCTACCATAGAGTCTAATCTTATTTATTACAATCATATTTATTGCACTTTGCTGATGTGGCGCCGACAGCAAAGTATATTTATATAAGAGAGATGGTGAAAAAACAAGACTCTAAGTCTTATTTGGACTCTAAGTCCACATTACCTAAGGTAATAAATAATTTTAGACTCTATGGTAGAGTCCGCATTGTGAGTGCCCTCAAAGGAAAAAAAAAAAAAAAAAAAAACTGAAGTGGAGGTCAATTGTTGCTAATTGGATCCACGGTCTACTGTAGACTCTAGTGGTTCGTACTTCGTAGTCTTACTGGATCATGGCAAGATCAAGAGTGTCCACACATGACCCTCTCGTTGTGCTTCAACTCTCTGTCCAATCGTTCATTTCCTCGATCTGTCTCGTAGTTTTCGCAGTACACTGTTGCAACCAGCAGGATTATGCGTTCCGCTACGTACCTTGGCAAAGATAAACTCATCTTTTACCATACCAATGGAGCACCAAAAGCTGGCCAAAGAGAGTGGCCACGTCACGGGCTTGTCCCGGCCGTCGGATCGGCGGACGGACGGCCCAGATCGGGCCAGTCCCGGCCTTTTGCAAAAAAGCCCTTGAACTCTAGAAAAATACAACGCGCCGTCCGGCTCCCTCTCTCAGGATTTTTTCAAAAAAGCCCTCGACCTTTGCACAAATACAACCCGCCGTCCAGGCCATTATATGGGCCGGCCTGTTAACCATTTCTTGGGCGGTCTGCCTTAACCTTTGGGCGCGCTCTCGCGCCTAGCCTGGAATGGGCCAAAACGACCCATAAGTCTCTTTCCTTTTCTACATATTTCTCTATTCTTTTTAAAAATCAGAGAACTTCCAAATTTCATATAAAATCACAGAAAAATAAAAAAAAAAATATCAAACCAATTTAGTTGAGTTCCTCATGACTAGATCTATGTATTAAACTTAAATATCATATGATTTAGTGTATTTTATTTGGTATAGATATAGATCTATAATTTATGTCATTGGTTAATTTATTGTTCATATCGCATGGGAGCTAAAAATATCTCCTCCGCATTAGCTCTAATTTCCGGAGAAAAACTTCTAAAATCAAATCCTAAAAATTCATACCCTCTTTGCTAATATTTGTTTCCTAATTCTTTTATTTAACACTAACCCATAGTACAAATGCTCGAATATAATTAATCGCGTATATACATATACATAGCATAATACTTCACTACATATGGTACATGATATTTCATACATTCGCATAAACGACAACAACATGCCAAACATATAAATAATTAAAATGAATATACGTAGACAACATAATAATATATTTGCATATACGCCGTACATACAAATATATAAACACACATAGATATACATAGCAACAGTCACACCAACGCATATCTAACTAATCTTCAACTTTGATAATACGATGGCCACGTCCACTGGCCATAAGCGGCAACGCCGCGATTTCTTCTAGTATCAACGAGTTACCAAACTACTAAATCGAATTAGAAGATAAGCATCAGCAGGAGGATCGATCGGAGGAGAAACAGGCGATCGATCAACTAATTCAAGAAGAGTAGGGCTTCTGCTGAGCGCAGTCCAAGTTGAGCCCGACGTCGACGCCGAGCAGCTTGCAGTACTCCTTGAAGAAGCCGATCCGGTCGTCCACCTGCGGGACGCCGGTCTTGGCGCACTCGATGCCGCCGTTGATGATGTTGGTGGTGAGCCCGAAGCCCGCCGTCCGGTTGGCCTTGACATCGGCATCGCTGGGGCAGTACCGCCCCACCATGACGTCGTGGCACGACGGCTTGGGCGCGCTGGGCGTCATCCAGAACCACAGCGCCGTCTCGAACGCCACCACCGGGTCGGCGGCGACCACCTCCGGGTTGCCGAGCCCGTCGAAGCCCAGCGCCTTCCCGGCCGGCCCGTAGTTAAAGTTCCACGACAGTTGGATGGGTCCCCGGCCGTGGTACGACTTGCCGGCGACGCACGGCCACCGCGTGCTGGTCGCGTCGCAGTAGTTGCTGGGCGGTCTGATATCCTCCTTGAAACAGAGCCCCCATGCGTAGGGACCGTCGGGCGCCGTCGCCCACCCGCCGGTCGTCTCGTGCGAGATCTGCGCCAGAACGCCGCCACCTCGCGTTTTCTTTGTGGCGGCGTTGCCGTCGCCGCCGAACTCCGGGAACCGATCCGCGGCGCGGAGGAAGGAGGTGTAGTTGTAGAAGCCGTGCGCCGGGCATGCCGTGTCGTCCTTGTGCTTGAACATGTCGTTGTAGAGCTTCTCCGTCACGATCGACGCGACGCGGCTCTTGCAGCCGTTCGGATGGACGCGCCGCGGGAACAGGGAGTCCCACCTCGACCACCACCACGCCGCCTCCGCCACGCCGGCGTTGGAGATGACCGAGATCGATACCCACAAGCAGGCGGCGGCCAGTAGGACGGGACGGCGTAACAATGGAAGCGCCATGGCTAGTTAGCTACGCAATGCCGGCCGGCGTGCACACATGTATATACTGCTACGTACATGACATGTTGACTTGATCTATGGCTAGTTAGACATGGCGCCCATGTGCATCCTGGCCGGCCGTTGGGGATGGCGGAATTGAGGTGGCGGCGATATATATGGCTCATCGATCTCCAGACGCACAGTTGACTTGATCTTGTTAATTCACCTGTGACTCAGTATGCTCTAGATCATGGGAGCCGCAGCAAGATGTGGACATAAGTGCTCTCATCCTTGAAGTTTGGGCATGGTCAAAGGCCGCCCTGATGCATGTGCTGCGTCGACAAGGGCTCGTGGTCGTGGGCTGCTAGCGGCTCTGTATCGTCGGTCTACCGGTGCCGGCCGGCAGCATTGGCATAGGAGTTAACATCTAGAATTGTGCCGAATAGTTTTATATTTTTATTACGATGTTAACATTCTATGATATTAATGATCAGTAGAGCCTATATATGTTTCTATGATATTTATGATGATTTTATGATCTATCCTACCTAAAAATTCTCCTATATCCAAGTTAGAATATACGTATGATTTTAACAGCCATATAAAAGTGAACAATCTTACAACCTTATAATCTTACAAGTTGATGCTAATTTGGAACAGAGGGGGAGCGATGGCATGGTGTCACTTGCCAGTCTAGAACGACCGAGACAAGGCGAGCTGAGGGGCGGCCCACAGGTGGAAAGGCCAGATGACAATGTTAGCCCATGAGCTTGGATGGGCCACCTGTGCCTAATATTGGCAAAAAATCCTGAGCCATTTTATTTGTTTATTTTATATTATTCTCCTACGGCTTAATTAGTTTAGGCGTGATATTCTTTTTAGTGATATTGGACTGTAAACTTCGGGATGGATTCAATAGTAAAGTAGTATAGATTTTTATCAATATTACACAAGTTTCACTGAGGACTATATTGGGGAAAGTCAAAGTAAGTTATAATTTAGAAAAGATGAAGTATATTCTTTCAAATGTGTTTTAAATGAAGTTCGTTTAGAATATGCAATATATTTTCTATTGCCTTTTGCTTCCTAATAAAATTTAGTTTATTGGTTTTTTCTAAATAAATATGCTTTTTAAATGATGTAAGGGTGAGAGTTAGGTCTGTATTTGGTTTGTGTGTTTGTTCTAGTACAACCTATACGAGATTAAAAAAAATGACGGTTTGCATAAAATCATCCAATGAAATTGTTTTTTTGTTCTGTGGATCCTGTTGATTTTTTTGTTTCATGTACCTCCGAAAATTTGGCTATTTAAAAAAATTACTATAACATAGTTTTTGTCGGACTTGGGAAAGTAAGCTATGCATGATAATACCACATATATTGTGTATTAATACACCTGTGTATTATTACGATTGAATATAGGGATTAAAATTTATTTCATGCATCAACATGCTCAAAGTGGCATAAGAATCAATAGGAATAACTTTAGAATAATAGTTGACATTTGAAATGAACTTGAAGGGGCAATACTGAATTTGAGCCAGCATATATAGGGAAATTCTCTTTAACTAAAGGTAACAAATGTGATCTTATTATTAGCGCAAGGGAAGATACAAGTAAAAATGCATTAAACTAGCTATTCATTCCCATGACCATGGTAGAGAAATACAAGTCATACTTAATTGAGGGTGTTGTTAGTAATTTGATAGAAGGCGGTGTTGCTATTATGTATTATGAAGCTAAATATTGTTCTATGTATTGAAGATAACAATTGGGAATGGAGGAACTATAATTTGGATGACTTACTATTGGTCTATGCTGAGATTTTCAACACCAATATGAAGAATTATATAATTAAGTACCTTGGGGGTGCCTGTGAGTCCTAGTAACTTCACATTAATGATTGTTTACCTATCTATGAAAAATAGCTAATAAATTAAACATTGTCAAGGCAGTTCTCTTCCGTTGCAGCGGAGTGTGATGATGACCTAGTTTAAAAGAATCTCCAATATATCAAATGACATGTTTTTACCAGCTCAGATTATTATACAAGGACCATTAGATGATCTGTCGTTTTATGTTTGGTCTGACCCTAAAAATTACAATGGATTATCTATAACTAAAAATATTCACAGCAACATACTAAATGACTTATATCGTTTGCGTAAGTCGACACTATATGTTTCTTATAATTATGCCTCTTAGAAAATGGATCCACTATCGGATAAGGATACTTTGTTAAAGAGACATTATCGGTGTAGTCCCACCTATTACTTTTGTTCTTCGATTAAACCATAATAATTTATTTTTGAGTGCAATCTTTGCTAGAGTAATATGAGGGATAATTGCTTAATTTAATTGGTTCTAGTAACATCCCCAACTCTTAGTTAGTGGTGACATTGGCTACATAAGTGATTTCTAGCTCATAAATGGATGCACATTTTACTCATACCAGTTGAGAAAATTTGGAAGTCGCTAGAGCCTATTAACGTTAGGGGTAGGTGTCTTCAAGCTAGGTCTTTAGGAGAAGGTGGTAAATGAAGGTAACATGCTACTATGCAACGCCCAACAAATGATGATTGCATTGCTAAAGTTCTCCACTTGAAGACCATTGCCATTGATGAGGAGCCAGCAATTGAAGAGAAGGCAGACACCCATCTAGAGAAAATCTGATCGGTGTAATGGGTTCTTGGTTGTTTTAATTTTGTTCTAATAAACTCTTGCAAATGAAATTTTAGTGATGATAACTTTACTGGTCTCCATTGTTTGCGTGGGATCTGATGGTGTAGGTTGTGTAATAGGCAACTCGGCCACCTAATAACGCATGTGATCTTCTTTTGATCCCAGTGTGCTGCTTCCAAACTTTCTCTGCCTAGCCTATCACTGTACTTGATTTGTATTGTTTATGAAAAATAGATCTATCCTAGTTTTAAAAAAAAAAAATAGTGACATGACCAAATTTGACACATGTAACTTAATAAAACGTATATATATTATAGTTGTAGCCAACACCTGAATACCATTTATATATTGTGAAGATATGAGCATTATGTCCATTGTATATGCTCAAGCCTATAACACATTCGCAATACAAAGATGCTATACATGCAAGCCATGTCTTTACACTAGCTAGATCATCATATAGAGACATGACCTTGATATCCCTAACATGTTCAAACCGAGTCCGTATAGGTTTTAGTATCGTCCATGAATACTAAATAATAAAAAGTATTTAAAATTATTGAATCAAATTATTATCATGGAGGGGGCTTGTTTAATACCATAAAACTAGCAATGATGGCATTCACATCACCCCCGATTTATGGCTCAACGAACGTAAGAAATATGTGAAGCCTAGACCGGTTATGATGAAGGTTTGCACCGATGGTTTGTAGCTAGCCTCGCCTATTGTTTATGGGTTCTTGTTTTATGGAATGAGGTAGTCCACCATCACACCCTCCTTAATTTTTTGTTTGGTTTTACGGAAAAGAATGAGTTTATGCATCAGCATCTCTAGTATAAAAGAAATAAAGTCATTTCATTAAATTTGAGAAATGAACTCATAATGTATCACACCAAGAATGGTTTGATTCTCTTAAAACCAAACATTCAATCCAAGTCGGCTCTAAAGCAACATTGTTGCTTCTTCCCTGCTATGAACGGGTAGATGACACTATGTTGACATTTCTTATCATCACATTATACTAGGTTGTCATCCCCGATTATGATGTTAGAAATGTGTTGTTAGCATGATGCGAAATGTGTTGTTGGTATTAATGAATATACCACTTGTAACTTGGAAAGTATACATGAATGAAAGGTATCTCCAAGTGCAGAGATAAAATACCACAGTAGCGCACACTTCACTGGGACTATTACGGGTACCATTATTTATATTTTTACCACAGGGAGGACGAGCAATACAAATATGATAACCACTTACACTTGTTATGGATAGATAAACCACATCCAATCTATCTTCTCATAATAGAGATAAGTCACGAGATAGATGTATGATAAATGATAAATGACAAGTCATAAACGATATTGATCACTTTCAGTACTCCATTCTACATCATTAGCATGATGTCACGAGATAAATGTATGATAAATGATAAATGACAAGTCATAAACGATATTGATCATTTAGAGTACTCCATTCTATAGCATTAGCATGACTAGGTAGAACTAAGAAGAATATTCCTAAGTCATTCTGAATAACAAATCAAAGCATAAATTGATTAGTGCAATTACACCTAGTAATCATGTTTAAGATAGCTCCATATGTACACATAAGGGATATTACTACGGAAGATCAAGAACATAGTGTGTCCTCCGCCGTAACTAGATCCTAGTTGTCCAACATTTAGGGAGTGGACTACAAAGGACTCAATGAGAGTGTCATATCTGCGATCTACCACATGGCTCAAGATATAGTGTGTATTCTAGGTGAGCGCTATACGATCTTATGATTGAATATAAAAAGAAATCTAACTATACTAAGCGTATAATCAAAGTAGGCGATAAACATGATTAACAAGAATATAAATATGTCACATAGAATGATGTCAAACTAAATGTAAAAAACATATGAATAATGAAACATACAAGAGAGAGGTTACATAATGCTTTTTCCAAGCCGCTCTCTTGAGATGATCCGAATCCAAACGATGCTTGCCTCTCTCTAGATCTATCGTAGCTTTGCCGTGCTCAAAAAAATATTGGAGCTTTGGGGATTGGAGTTTTTTGACTTAAGGCTTGATCTCTTGAATAACTTGATATCCAAGGAGGTGGGTATAGAGGGCGGAGCATGAATCCTAGACCCTTGGATCAAACCGACCTTGAACAATGGTAGAGATGCAAACCCTAAGTTAGTGCAAAACCAACATATGAAGGCAGAGGTTAACAGGTGGGACCTAGGGTCGGTCAACCTCACCCTAAAATGTCTCGTGGTCTTCTTTAGTGGGTTGCCTTCTCGTGTCCACTAGAACCTTCTAGAGTTGGTGCCGATGCAGGATATATTCTCTTTAATCTCTCGTGTGGGTCCTCTTTCGCTCTTTATTTTGTGATTAATCCCTATAGATACACAGATTTACACCAAAACCTATGGAATTATGTTAAGTAACCTCATTGGTGATTGTTTTATGACCTTATTCAGTCTTCTTTGATGGTGTAATATGGTTGTCAACTACCGACACACCTTTGCATGTACTAGGTAGGTTATACTAGCTATCTCCATAGTAGGGTTGTATATACACCCTTGAGTGGGAGTAATAGAGTCTCTAAGGACCTGTTTGGCATAGCTCACATAACTGATTCTCTGCTGAATCTAGAGAGAAGTGATTCTCTATTGATTCTATAAAATGATTCTGAAATGAGCTAAGAGCTGAAAACGTAGCTTCTCGATTCTATGAAGTGGTTCCCCATCGTTACTTTGAGAGTTTATGCTAAGAATCACTTCTCTCATGGAGCCAGCTTCTAGAGAATCGGAATCAGATACAACTCTTACACACGACGATAATGATGTATATACGGTGTGTATAATGAGAATTAGTATTTCTGTGTCAACAATTGTTTTTTAGTTTTTCTTGTTTGCACCTTCATGCATAGAATTGAACAATACTGCCTACATTTCCAAATTATAATTGTTTTGGTTTTTTGGGACATTATTTTTGCTAGATATATAATAATATGTCTAGATCCATAAAAAAATCAATGTAGCAAAAATGTGAAAGTGACCTATAATTTAGAATGGTAGGAGTATTTGCTTTTTACCATGTGTTGTCCATGTACAAAATGTAATAATAAAAAAGATACTCCATCCATACTAAATTATAAGTCTCTTTGATTTTTTGTTAATTCGTCCATTTAGCTTTGTATCTAGACATGCTATTATATCTAGATACATAGTAAAATGGATGTACAAAAAAAAGTCAAATGAATTGAGGGAGTATCTAGCTATATCCAGCCATAAATATAAAAATCTTTTTTTTTATTCAGCTAATTAATTATCCAGTGAGTATATGATAGTCTGTAGACTCTGTACTACCATAGCTTGATACACCATTTTTTGGAGGCAATTAACTCCGTTCCATTTTTCTCTCTGCTAGATCAGCTACAAAAAGGAGCCCCCTCTCTTGTCTGTCTCACCAACCACCAATAGCAGCAACAGCAGCGAACAAATTCCCTTTCTTGCATCGTCGCCTTGCTAGCGCGCCATGCCTCGTAATCACGGGAAGCTCAAGATCCAGTGGATCGAACAGAGCACCGCGCGGAAGTCGGCGTTCCAGAAGCGCCGCGCCACGCTGCTGGAGAAGGCCAAGGAGCTCTCCATCCTCTGCGACATCCCTGTGGCCATGGTGGTGTACGGCCCCGGTGAGACCGAGCCGGCGTTCTTTCCGCCGGAGCTTGATGAGGCCAAGAACATCATGCGCAGGTATTTAGAGCAGCCTGAGGCCTCCAAGGAGATGAACAGGCTGGACAACGAGGGCTTCCTGCGCCGGTGCTTGAAGAAGATGGGGAAACGCTTCGAGAGCTACAAGGCCACCTCCCGGGACCTCGAGGTCAATCTCATCCTCAACGACATCAGCCTCGGCCGCCGCAGCAACCTCGACGACCTGGCTCCCGAGCTCGCCGCCGCCGTCAGGTCGCAGTTGGGCATGCTCAGGAGCTCCGTCTACGAGCGAGTTCACGCACTCACCTTGGCCGCAGGGGCCGTGGTTCCGCCGCCGCTCGTACCGGGAGAAGCTGCGGCGGCAGTGCTTGTGTCGTCGCAGGAGGAGCCACTGATGGTGGCGCCACTTGCTATGGCGCCGCCGATGGTGGCGAACTCGCCGCTGTTTTTGCTGCCGCCGCCGCCGCTGGATCTCGAGCTGCTGATGGTGCCACCGCAGGAGCCCCTGATGGCGCCGATGCAGGAGCCACCCATGGTGCCACCATTTGCGATGGCGCCGCCAATGTTTGCTGACCTGCCGGTGCTGGTGCCGGTGCCGCATACGCTGCTGCCGGCGGTGGGGGATCCTCTTGTCCCTGCTGTTGGTGTCGGTGTTGACGACGGCTTCCCGCGGGAGGGACGCTACCTGCTTGAGGTGGCGGACGCCATCTTGGACGATGGCAGTGGACGCGCCGCCCAGGCCACTGATGACGACGTCGACCATCTGCTCTCGGAGCACGGCCTCGAGAACTTCATCAAGCCCAGGCCCATGTAAGGGGTTAGTTTGGATACTCACAAATTCACCATGGGGATTGAAGTGGGAAATGAACAGATTTTGTTCTCAGTTCCCTGCATTTCCATGGGGAATGCAATAATCCAAACTAGCCTAAAGGGCATAAGAATGCACGCCTACCTGTTGAGGGGCATGCATGAAATAAAATCTATCTTACGTTTGATTTTTAAATCTAGATTTGTTTCATTTTAATTGTGTCGATGGTAAGTGTCCTAAGGTTAGGGTGGAGTATCAGGAGTCGTCGTCATTCGAGTTTTAGTCCAATAGTGCTTAGACTAGGGCTAAATGTATCCAGAATTTGAATTTGGCAGCAATTTTTGTCTGGTTTCTATATGTCTTCTTTCTGGCACTACTCCAAATCCTTTGTTATGGTCAGTGTTGTCATTCTTCAGTGAATCTTTCCAGGATTAGGCAGTATACAGCAGCATACATGATCTCTCAGATGATGAGACTAGTAGCAACCTTGATGGGAGATGATGGTGTCTGTCTATAAAAACAGATCTGCATACGCACGTCACAAATTAAGACACAAACAACAACAATGCAAATTACACCCTCTCTACTTCCGTGGTTATGTATTGCCACACCATGCTTTTATGCTCACTTCACTGAGAAAAGCCCCGTACAAACATGGGTGGAAGCAGCAAGAGCAACTCAGAAGCCTCGAAGCAATCCCAGTTTTTTTTTTTTTTTAAATCGTGCAACCTCGACACGTATTATATTAAGAGAAGTGGGAGTGCTTACACAAAAATCACGTCTGCCAAAACAATTAGCCGGCGTGAGTTTAGCACACTTAACAAACGGCGCCAGTTTTCCTAACCGTGAAGCCACAACAACACCAAGTCGCGCAGGAGCAAACTGTGTGTCAACAACAGACCAAGACTTCTACAGAAAAAGCGTCAAAGCTCAAACTACGCAGCAAGTACTTAGTCCAATTGACAAAGGTAACCTCGCTGAAATTGTTTTTCTTTTCCTTTTGGGATGAAAAAGTTAAACAAAATATTAATAATTTGGGAGTTTCTTTAGGGGCATCTGTCAACAGAATCTCAAAATCATGAGAGAAACCTGAAACATGTAGAGTTTAGTAGACTTAGTGTTGCTCCCAAAGTCCCTGAACTGGATGTTTGTGTGAGAGTGACCTTTTGGAGATGTTAGTGAGGGTTTGGATGATGATCATATTAAGCAAGAGGTATGTCATTTGTGTAGGGAAGTAGTTGAAGGCCTCTCAGATATGGAAGGAATGAAGTGATTGTGTTGTGCGATCTATACAGGTTAGGAACGAGTAATACACAAATGAAAAATAATAAGAATATGTTCAGCAAACAAATTTAAGTACGTGCCAAATGTAAGAAGTGCTTAGAATTTGTAGCCTTATCAGAGTGAGTGTGTTCACAAAAATTTTCTTAAGAACCTTTTTTTGTTGATGTGGAATTCTTGTGGCATTGTATGCCTCCTTGAGATTGCTCCCAGTGGTATATTGAGAGATTTGCAATTTTCAACTCTTGGTTGAATCCCTCTGAAAATCAAATCATTTCGCATGCCAAATTGTCCAGCAAATTATAATGAAGATCTCCATAAAGATGGGGCTCGACCTGATCTCCGACCGTCGAAACAAGATCGGGAGGCTGCTGAAAGGGGGATGACAATGTTCACCAAGTTCCAACACATCAAGGAGAACTGGCAATCAATAAAGATGCTCAAGGGTCGCCGGATAAGCTGTTACAAAAGACACAGGAGAAAGAATCAAGCTGCATTGCTTCCTTCTAAGCAGGTTCCTCGGTGTTAAGCCTGTCTTTTTAGAAAAAGCCAAAAGAACACTTTATGTTTAGGCTGGCAACATGATTTCCACAGCCACTTATAAGCAGGATGAGCCACAACTTGAGAACCAAAAGCTTTGTAGACTTTGGCCGAGGAGAAAGAACTAGAACCCAATTTGTAAAACCATTTATCCTTTTCAGATGAAAGGGCCGGGCCTAGAATCAATACACTCTCGAAAGTGTTGAAACTAATCAAAGGCCATATTGAGAGAGGCAACTGAAAAAAGATCTGAAAGATCCTCGACCGAAAGCCTTACGAACTGAAATCATTTTGTTGGAAGCAAAGGAAAACAACTCTGGAAGAGAATTAGAAAGGGCATGACCGGCCCCAAATAGATCATACCAAAGAAGAGCGAGTCACCGAGTGCACAGGGGAAGCAAGGCTTTTGAAAATAGGAAGCAGCTTGAGAACATCACGCCACCAAAAGGAACCTTTTCTCGACATGGTTAGGAAGTCTTCCATTTCTTTAGTGGATTCCGCACCAAATTGACCCAAGGGACGCCCCTCTCTCGTTGAAGAACTTATGCGGGTGCTTGAGCAAAAGGGCCTTGTTTTGTCTTTCCAAATCAATCACCCCTAGACCCCCGCACAACCTTAGTATCACACACCAGAGGCCAAGCATGATTATTATAGTACTACGACAAAACTTGCAACAAAACATAAGAAAGTGTATGTCTTGTTATGTCTTGTTATCTTTTCGGCATTCGATCTCTATATTGCCTGCAATGGATATTAAGGTTGTAGAAGTGGAGCCAACAAATGTTTCATGTTGATCTCGTGAATGCACTAGTACAACCGACCTTTCTCTTGTTGGTTCAGCATGCATTCATGTTGGTCGATAGTAGAAAATAACCTTTGTGCCAACGGTGAAAAGAGATCCGCCAATGTTATATTGGTTGATAGTAACTTTTGTCAGACGCCACCCGAAAGCTTGGCTAGCACCTGTTTGTTTCAAACCGCTAGCGGAGAAAAAGGATGGTGCCTATAGAAAGCTTGGCTATACTAGTGATGTTTACATGTGGTTGCTAACTGTCTCTAGCTACTGGATGCCGGAGCACAGAACAGGCATGCATGGCCATAGGATGTGATGGGCCTTGCTGTTTGGGAAAAGGTGGATAGGAAAGAGAATCTAAAGGTTGTGCCATGGGCTGTGATCGAGGTGACGATGCATGACCCAATAATTGTCAAATTCTTTGTTGTTGTCAGACTGAAAGACGATCAGCGGGAGTTAGGTATTGTATACCGACATAGGCATGAAATTTGAGTAAGCATTGCAGAACATAAGACTCTGCACTTAAAAGGTGATATGTGAAATCATGAACTAAAACGAGATAGTATTTGAAACCAGTAAAACTAATTACGGTGATGTCTAGACATCGGCGTGCACAAGCTGAAAGGGAAAGAAACTAAGTGAAGAAGAAGAAAAACGTCAATCGGATATATTTGCCTAACCTACGAGCTTCTCACGAAGTCAGTGAGGACGGTTTGGTGGAGACGAAGTCGAGGTTTCTCAGCAGCTGGAGAAGGGCATGGGCATGACGTCCGTCGTCCTGAATGCCCCTAGGCATTGGGCCACAAGTCCATGGTGGGCATGTTAATGTGATTAGAGCTTCCGGCGATGACGACGACGCCATAGGATATAGTTCGCCACTGCTGTTACACGGGATCTCCGCTCGGGTGGGAAGGCCCTTAACAGAAAAACCGAATGGATCAAACTCAACGGAGACATTATTGTCATGAGTAAGTGATGAGTGAATAGAGATGCAAGCATTGCAAGCGTCAGGGAGCAGAGCGGGATAAAGAATCTGCGCTACCTGAAACCATGTAGAAACGGAGGCAATATTTGTTTCATGTTGATCACATGAATATTTTACAACAAGTTTACATGTGGTTGCTAACAGCCTCTACTGGACACTGGGAACATAGAACGTGCGTGTGTGGGAATCCTGAGGAGCACACTATGTGCGCGTGAATGTCGTTTGAAGTAGTTTGTGATTCGATTCTCAACAAGGGCTTAGGCATAAATCAGAGCAACTTCTTTCATAGAATTTATATTGACGCATCAAATTAAATATGTGGTGTCATGATTTTTTTCTTAACACATTTCCTGGTAAAAATGAATGAGTGTATCCAAGTTGTATTCCTCCTATGGGAGAAATCTTTTTCGATTTGCATATTTATGTCGCTGTGTCAGCAAGATATTTGCACATTTATCTTATAGATGGGTAAAATGAATGGGGCATATCCATAGTTGTATTCGAGCCAGAGAGATATCTTTTTTGATCTGCACATTTATATTGTTGTATATCAACAAGATATCTGCACATCTATCTTATAGATGTGTACAATGATTGTAGGCGCACATATCCATAGCTGTATTCTATTGGGAGAAATCTTTTTTGATCTGCACAATCATGGTGCTAGCTGTGTCATCAAGATACCTTTGACCTAATTCCTTTGTATTGAAAATTTCTTTGTTTGCCGGGCAGACGGGCTATAAAATGACTCTTGTGGCATCTCTGTAGGGCTATAAAATGACTCTTGTGTCATCTTCATAGTCGCCGTTGTAGGCGCATGGCCCCGATGAGGCCGATCCTACTGTCTGGATGGCGACGCCGGAGGCCACGACCATCCTGTGGAGTTACACCGCGACTGACTCCTCGTCGAGGAACACGAATGACGAAGCGATGGCCAACCATGTCCTCTACAACGACGACCATCTACCTCCTCAAGAGGGAGCTTCTGTGGCTCCCCAACCCCTACGGGGACACGCTGAGCTACCTGGGGTACCAAAAGAAAGCACTCTCGTCGCCATGCTTAGAGATTCGGTACACATCTACGCACATATTCTCCTATCCATGTCTTCCTGCAACTATCGCAATGCTAAATGTTTGTGTTGTTTGTCCATCAGAAGTGCTGGTCCGAGCTGTTCCCTGGCATGGCATCGTCGCGGGTGTGACCACCAGTGGTGCCATCTCGGGTGGCATTTTCGGCTCACGTACTCAACTGGTGAGTTGGGTTCGCATGCATGTCCTATTCGTACATCTGTGTTTTTTAGCCAACGCTGTATCCTATCTGTGTTGTTCATTCAACTGACTTTTTGGAGCATCGGCCGATCGAGCAATTGCAGATGAATGCAGAGCTGCAGGTGCAGTCGCCATGTCCGCTCAACCGCAGAATCAATTTCCTAAGGTACACCAAGCGGGTGGCGGAGGGGGAGTGGGCTGTGATGGACGTGTCCGTGGACAGCATCCATGGATCGCCAGTCAGCCACATCGCTGCAGGCTGCTTCCGTCCGGGTCCAGCTGCCTCGTTGAGGACTCGAGCAATGGCTATTGCAAGTACATACAATCCTACTCTTGATTATTCTACATTCATATCCCTCTACATTTTTCAACTTGAAATTCTCTCTTACAATCCAGATGACATGGAGTATGATGAGACCACCGTGCCAACAATGTTCATGCATGCCACTGTTTTGCTCTGGGAAGGCTCTCGGCGCGCAACGCTGGTTCACGTCGCTGCTGCAGAGGCAGTGCCAATACCTCGCTGTACATTCTAAAAAAATAAAGGGTTGTATGTGCACGTCTACTGTTCTGAAGAAATAAACATTCTGATACAGTCCTTGAAGACACCTGCCGAATAATCGATGCCAATGGCAGCGGCTTCTTAGGATGCACGTGTTCTGAAGAAATAAAGGGCTGTATGTGCACGTCTGCTGTTCATGACGCAGGCGTAGTCTAGTCTATTTATGTTGTTTTTGCTCATTTGCTTTTGATCGAGTCGTGTGGAATTTGTCATTAATCATGTTATAGTCCTTATACAATATAGTAGGGCTGTTTGTATTCTAAAATTTGACACTAAGAAATTTATGTTTTATTTCATGTGAAATTTAAGAGCGTATCGAAAAGAGTAGAGCCTTCCATTATGATAGATCGGATGGCTATAATACAAGAACCAATATGGACGAACTTAAGTTGTGGGTTCCCTGTCTTTTTTATGTGAACCCACGGCCTTGAACTTGTGTGCTCCGTTCCCGGCGGTACACGTGTCTCGGCCGCTCCAACGAGTTTGTCCTCACCGTGTGCCACACATGCCATGCACAACGTAAGGATGATGTGGTGCACGCCGAACAGGTACAGCATGTCGTGCAGTAAACCGATGTGTGTCTAGGATGTCAACAACGCCGTCACCGGCATGAGCGACCAAGAGATCATTCATGAATGCACCTTCAGCTACACAGCCGATGTCGAGGGTGTCAAGAACGCCATCACCGGCATGAGCGACCAAGAGATTAACATTACACGCACTTGCAACTACCCTGCTATGTGCATCCGTTCACAAATTCAATTGATGTCCTGGCTCAAGGAATGGTGCTTTACATGACGATCAGTTTGGTCATAAATAGTGAAAAATAGTCACAGTTAACTTGCCATGACGATCAAATAATCTGTCGTGGTATCTCATGTCATACTTCTACTGGACTGACGGAAATCATCATCAATTGACATTCGTCATGGATTAGTTGTCCATCTGTTACACCGGTCCATATCCAAACCAACCATTGATCAAACGGAGAGCACGCCGTGACGTTTCCCGCAAGAAGTCCATCAACATCGATTGGGTGCCTCGTCGGGGGCGCAAGCTCTTCATTTGGACACTCTGTGCTCCTTGCCGTCGCCGTGCTTGCCATGCTCAACCTTGTCCGTGGCCACCATATCTTGTCTTGCATTCGCCGCCTTCGCCCTCACAGGCCCTAGAGGCAAGCTCCCTCTTGGCCGGCCTCCACACCTTGCTCCTTGACTCCTCGATATGTTCCTCTCCTTCCTAGGGGTGGCCGCGCGCCTCTGTTCCGTCCGCTCCTTGACTCCCTGATGTTCCTGTCCTTGTTACAGTGATGAGCAACAAGAACAATATGTGTTTAGTTGGTGAAATATTTTGGGTTCGGGTAGTTTAGCAATTTTTGTTTGTATTTGATAAATATTGTCCCACCCTAGACTAACCAGGCTCAAAAGATTCGTCTCACATCTTCCAGCTAAACTGTTGAATTAATTTTTTGTTTTCCTAAATTTATTTTTTGTTTACCTATATTAAATACTCCATGCACGCGTCAAAAAGATTTGATGTGACGGGTAACATTTTTGGTTCACTCTTTGTGAACTAAACAGACTCTTAGTGGGATTGGGTGGGGAGCTAGAGATTCTGCACGGTAGCTAGGAAAAGTACTAAACTACCCTTAACTACAAATTAATATCTACTGTAAATAATTTTAGTGGGAGGAACCATCTTCCAAGCACAGTAACAAATATCTTATTTTATTATCTATTGTTAACACACTGAGGATGCGAAGTCTTCTCCATGGAGACATGATTTTCTTTTTTCATTTTTCTTAAATTTGGTTAGTGCCAGCATGTTATGTTCTTCGTGACACTTCAAGCTGAGGTACAGTGGCGGATGCTATTTACTTGCGGGTTCGTCGTTCGTCCTTGTGGCGGTGGTAGAGGGCTTCGCACAACGGGTCACCCTGATCAATGCTAGAGTAGTAGTCACAAGGTAGACGTGGTGTCTATGCTACAGGCTACCTTCGTTTGCCTTGAACTTGTACGATTGAGTTGGTAGGCGGCAGGTGGTGACAGCACTGTCCGTCCCTTATAATCCCCCCGTGTTAGTGTTCGGCGTAGAGCTGTAGGCCGGCAACGCTTGGCAGACCAAGTGTTATCCGGTGCCCGAAGTAAGTAGATAGTGGTAGAGCTATCTTATCTAGGATCTTGCTACTTTTGCCTTGTCTCTTTTGTTATCCAAGGTGAACTAGCTAAGAGAAATTTATACAACCGTTCCATGTGGAAATACGATCCCTAAATGCTTCTCGGATGAAAGCTAAAACGACATTTCCGTGTGCTTGTGGAACTCATTCTATTTGCGTTAAGAAATGCCAACATTGCCCAAGGGCCCTTTAAATTATAGATCCGGCCCTGCCTGTGTTGTTGAAATTAATTGCTGCTGCCGGACTTCCGGGGTCACCAACTTCCCACAGACTCCTACTATACAAGAGCTCGCCCATCTGAATGGCCCACCTAGCATAGCACCGGGGACTCTGTGCTGCTCCAAATCGAAGAGAAGGGAGAAGGATTGGAAATGTTGTTGTTGGCTGGCCTGTACTCTGAATTTCTGATCATTTGCTTGTTCACAGTATGGTAGATGGGACTGGGACTGAGTTGGAGAAACAAAGAGATGGTGAGGGACTGAATTGGGGTAACTGACTAACTGTGCATGTGGTAGATGGGACTGAGACGCATTGACGCTGGCTGTGAGGAGTCAAGTAAGGAAGGTTCAGGCAAGGCGTTGGGATGCTACTTCGCGCGGCAGCAGTTGTGTGTGTCGACGAGTGCCATAGGAGTTCTGTTCCACAGTTGGAACTTAGAAGTGCAACCACGAGCCTCCAGTGAGCAGACTAGAGATGGTAAGCAGTAGCTCCTGAGATTGTGAAAGTATTGCTCTACTCTTCATATTTGAAATGAAACTTGTTTCTGGCCCATGTATTATAGGTTTTGGTCCACAACTTAAGTTCTTTTGTATTGGTTCTTTTTTTGATCGAAACATGGTCTCCCCTTTTTTTCAATTAAATGAAAGAATGGGATTACAATAATGTTACTAAGAACTAAACTCTTGTTGCCTTTGGCTTTAGTGCAAACTAAATCCAATTCTTCCTTGAATAATCTTTTCCATCTTGGGAGGCTTTTCTGTCCTTTCACTACAGGAGACGCGCGTCCTTTGCCGTCGCGCGCCGCACTCGGCAAATGCTTAGAAGCACTCGGCGAAGGCTTTCGCTGAGTGCCGCACTCGGCGACCGCACTCGGCGAAGATTTTCGGGCGAAGCCATCTTCGCCGAAAGTGCCAGTAGCAATCGGCGAAGAGTTCGCCGAGTGCCGCGGTCGCACTCGGCGAACCCGACGCCGACCGTTAAATATGGAAGGGCTTTGCCGAGTGCCAAACGCCCGGCACTCGCAAAGATTTGAATATTTTTAAATCTTTGCCGAGTGCCCGATGTTGGCACTCGCAAAGTATTTATTTTACGAAAAACAAATGGACTTTGCCGAGTGCTGTACGAGGAGGCACTCGGCAAAGTTATGGTCATTTTGCCGAGTGCCACCTTTTGCACTCGGCAAACCCGCCATTTTTTCCTGCAGGTTACCCAGCTTTGCCGATCGCCGCACTCGCAAAGCTGGGAATTTCATTTTTTTTTTCTGTTTCTATTGCTTGTTGCTGCAAATCAACATATACATATACCATAAACATTCATATATACATCATAAACCACATAGATCACCGATTCACATATATAATCCACATATCTCACAAATTCACATATATAATCCACAAATACCACAAATTCACATATATAATCCACAAATACCACAAAATCCAACATGTCCAACAACCAAACGGAATCTAACATGTCCAACATCGAAAACGAGATCCGTCCACGGTGCAACATATCCAACATCTAAAATAAATCCATCACCACCACCTCAACTTGACGGCCCCGAACCGTGGCCTCCCGGTGCGAAGAGCCCTCACCTTGCCCCGGATACCACCCCGTGCTGCGGCGCCGATCGGGTACGACCACCCGTGGTGTGGAGGGACGTGTGGAAGCCCGTAGTGTGGGCCGCGCGCCCGGAAAAAGGAACGCCACCGCCACGTGTACTCGTGCGGTCGGGCCGACCAGGATAGGCCGGATGGGGTGGAGAAGGGCCACCAGGAGGAGTCGGGTTCGAACCCGCCGATCGTGGCTGCACAAGTGTGAGGCGATCTCATTAGTACCGCAGTGAGCCGCACATGCCAAATAAATGAACAACAACATATACTCACCGGAGTCACGTTTCACGAGGAGGAACGGGGAACGGGGTGGAGCGAACAGCCGGGGGAGGCAACGGAGGAGGTGGTCACACCGGGATCCGAGGCCCCTCGAAGTAGCTCGCCACGCCCCTACGGGGCGCACCGAAAGTGTTGCGCGTGATTGCCTCCAACTCCCGCCCGATGGGCCTCGCCGGGCACTTTGCGCCGCCGCAAACTCTTGCGCTGGGCGCCGCTGGCCTCCAGCTCGCGCCATCCGGACTGCAATATTACAACCGTAACATTGAAACAATGCATAGGTAGCGAAAATGTGTAAAACCGGTGAACGACCCGATGAAACGAAGTTACCCGCATCGTGCGCATGGAGCTCGATTGCCGAGGTGCTATGGGGATGTCGGTGGAGGTCGTGCTCCGTGGAGCGAATCACCCTCGGCCGTCCAACGAGAGGACGGGTCGATCGCGCCGTTGGCCATCAGGCCGGCCGTCTTTGCTTCCCTCCTCCCAACCTCATCACCAGGGTGCGTGTCCGGGGGCGCGGTGGCTGGATCAGTCCTCCCCATAGTATTTGCTTGGCCGCCTCGGCGTCTTGGGTAAGCTTGGGGTAGACGCCGGCGTTCTTTACGCCTCGGCCCCTCGCCGGGTCATAGGCGTTGGCGGGGCACGGCCGCTCGCCGCCGTGAGTCAAGGCCCACCCCGCGCACTCGGCCCGACCTCCTGGTTTTCATCGCGGCCGATCGCGAGGAGAACACAGAGATGGTTAGAAGTGAAGAGATTTGAGCGCTTGAATAAAAATATCAACACAATCGTACCCATCTATCCATATACAAGGGGAGGGCACGCTGCCTTGGTGGTGTGGAGTTTTTGCCTTGCATCTCCAGCGACACCTCCGACGGAGTCTCTTGTATGCGCGTACGTCTCGTCCAAGAGCCACTTGTCCACAATGGCCTCTCAGCCAGTCCTTGTACTTGCCGCACCACTCCGGACAAATCTGCATGACATAGCGAGAGGATTAATGGAAGTCCGCTTATTTTTTTATTGAAGAAATCTGAATAAATGCATTCTACGAACCTGGATGTCTTTGCTCCCCCGGTGAGGTCGGTCTCCCTACGGAGCATCATCTCCCTTGCTTCGTTCTTCTTCACCACCTTGCCAAGCACGTCGGCGTTGTAGGAGGTGATGCAAGAAACACGCGCCTCGTGGTACGGGTCCTTGAGTCGTTCTCGGCTGACCACGGCCCTGCACTCTAGCGGCCTTCTCCTCCTTCCCCGCCGCACGTGAAGTAGTTCTCGCATACGTAAAACATGTATCATTCAATTATTTAAGAAACATAGTATTCAAACGACGTGAAGTAATCCCGCATACACACTCACCCAAAAGTCCGTCTTGATCTTCCGGCAAGTCTGCCCCTCGTTCACGCCAAGACGAAGTGGTCCCCGTCGGGGAACCTCCCTCACACGTTGTTCGAGGTCCACCGGGCCGGGGTAGTTCTCTCTAATCAGCGGGCTCGGATGCCATTGATATGGCGCGCCTTTGCCCCCTCCGCTTACAATCTTCCGATTCTTGCCACGAGGCATTAAGACAAATTGTTAGTTTGAAGTTCGATTTTCAACATGTCATATGAAGAAGTAGTGAAAATATCAATGGCTACTTACTTTTCAACCGTTGGGTCGAATCACGGGCGGCGGTGAAAAGGGATCGCCCCTATGGGAGGCTCGAGGCCTTATTTGGTAGACCTTGGCGGCACTCGAGGAGGACGTGTGGGACAGTGTCTCTTCGACCTTTGAGTCCGAAGTCGAAGCGGTGTGGCCCGACGAGGGCTGGCCCGACGACGCCGGCTGGCCCGGCGGCGGCCCGGGGTGGTCCGACGGCGACACAAAGTCAAGCCTCCTCGTGGACGGACGGCGTCGGCTGCACCTCGGCGTCTCCACCGTCGGGGCTGCTCGTCGGCCTCCTCCTCGTCGGCCTCCTCCTCGTCGGCTGGGGGAGAGGGTGAGGGGGTCTCGCGTAGCGGGATTGGTTTGCCGTCGGCGTTGCCGCCTTCCGCTGGCATTTTGTCGAGTCCCCGCAAAAACAAATAGTAAACCAATTAGTATTGCAAAATGAACGAAATATAATTGAAAGGTAACAATAATAACAAAATAGTATTACATGATTTAGAAATTATCTCCCCGAATGCCTAAAGTGGCATGTAGTCATCACTATCGCTACCACTATTGTAATCATCAATGTCACCATCCTCATCATCTGTATCGTCCTCGGCATGTGCATCACCCTCCACAGCTCCTTCGGCGCACCGGCCTCCATCGTTCAAGAATTTGCGGGTCCTTAGCATCCTCGCACCTCATCACCCTCGCCCTCATCGATGGCGTTGTCTACTTCCATGCCCATCGGCGAAAGAATGTCTATCTCCAAACGTCCTTCTAGCCCCTCGGGTTGATAGAACTCTTCGGTGTTTGGGTCAGGATTGTAATCATCATCGTTCGAACAAAGGCTTTCGCGTGCGGCGATACCTCCGCACAAGGTACCAACCCATAAGGTCCTCGTGTTTTTGGCACGCCCATGGGAGGTAATAAACTTGTGTGGCGTGTATATTAGCCACAATATAGACATCCTCTCCTCCATATACGGAATCTGTCGAATTTCGACTTGCCCAATCGTAGGGTCCACTTTTCGTGTCATCGGGATCGAACCAATGGCATTTGAATACCACTAGCTTGAGCTCTTTAGGACCCCGAAGTTGAGCTCATATATTTCTTCGACTATGCCGTAATAGTCCTTCTTATCCAAGCCGGGCGTCACGAACTCCGGTGCACGTTGTTTTTGCGGTTGGGCCGACTCTCCTCGTAGCTTCTCGTGAAAGCGATAGCCATTCACATCATAAGCGGTGAGCGAGTTGACCCTACGGGGGAAGCCCTTTGCCCCTGTTTTAAATCTTCGCACATTTAGGCATCGTGCGGGCACGGAAGGTGAGGCTAACGTAGATCGTTACATTATATGTTACTAGGACCAAAGTGGAATATCAAAGTCGGAACGAGGTTAGTTGGATGGTACCTTTGAGCGAGAACCGGGAAATAAAATCGGGCTGCCCATTTTTTAGAAGATTGTCTTCTTGTTGCAAGGTAGGAGCCTCATTCCCTCTCCGGTGTTGACCAATAAATTCCCTGAAAAAACAAGGCCGAGAGGTTTAGGGTCGATAGGTGGAGGATAGTGACGCGTATGGAACAAGCTCATTGAGAACTTACTTGTTGATAAGGAGCGGTTTCGTCAAGGTTCAACAACACATAGAGCATGATAGTGCGCCACTCATCAAAGGACAAGTGCTTGTGGGTAGTCTGCGCTTCCTCTTCCGACTTGCCCTCGAAAAGGCCGAGGTTCGATGAACTCGTCGGCGTTGTAACGAGGGGTAGGATTGTGGACTATTTGGGAAGTTTCTCGGTATAATACGCTTCGTGTGAAGGTCGACACCTCCTCCGGAATGTATGCCCTCGCCCGCGGAAGGCTCAATTACGGCTTTATTCTGCATTTTCTCCGAAGTACCTTGAGAGCCCTCTCGATTGGATAGCACCAACGGAGCTGCACGGGCCCCCAACCGTGCCTCGCCGGGCAGGTGCAAAATCAGTCTTTGCATCGACGGGGAAGAAGCGGTGGAAATATCATCTCCAACTTGCGGATCAACACGGTGCGGCACGCTCGGATCAACAATCGCATCCCGAGATAACTCCTTAACACAAAGGCGGGCGGAAGAAAAACTTAACTCTGCCCGGGGCCGCCACACGGCTCGGGGAGGTATCCCCGAGTCATCGCGAGAAGGATCCGCTCAATCCATATGTGGAAGTCATGACTCTTCATCCCTAAGACTTTCATAGTGCGCAAGTTCACTCCCCTACTCAAGTTCGGGCCGCAGATACCCATCGAGGAACGATAACGTCTTCATCCACCGTAGCACTTCCTTCCTATCGGCCCTTTTGATGATGTAGTCGGCCGGGCCCTTTTTCCATCTCCTCCCGGGGCTAGGGGTCTCTATCACTAGCTTTGGTCTATCGCCACAAACATCTCTATGTCAAGTCTAGCCTTAACGTTGTCCTTTGACTTCTTAAGGTCCATGGTTGTTGCGATGAGTGCCTCGAGAGATATTCTTTTACGTGTGCATTACATCGATGTTGTGTGGAAGAAGAAGATCCTTGTAGTAGGGGAGATTAGTCAAGCCCGATATATAAGTCCACATGTGTGTGGTACCATATCCATCAAAACCACCTTTCTTTTCATCGATTTTGAGACCGGCTAGCTCGGCAAGGACCTCTTCACCGGTCATAAACTTTGGGATGGGATCGGTGACTTCAACACCTTTCGTGAAGTGCTTTTTGTCTAGTCTGAATTCATGGTCCTCGGGCAGGGAATTGGCGATGTTTGTCAAACGAAGAATACTTGCCACCCTTGAGAAGCCGGGTGAACCATTTTGCCTTGCATGTTGGGCAAGGGAACCTCCATGAACACACCATGCGCTGAATATGCCATAAGCCAGGAAGTCATGCATTGAATATAGGTACCACACATGCATTGTAAAAGTTTGTCTTTGTAGCTCGGCCGTGCGCGTCGGTACCCCATTTTGCCAAGCATCTTGCAATTCATCCCACAATGGCCGCATGAACACACCCATATTGTTGCCCGGTGCCGGGTATTATCGGCGTCAAGAACAGGTGCTTGAGCTCAAACATGACACTGGGGGGAAGATTGAGAGGGATCACGAACACGGGCCAACAAGTGTGCGGGGCGCCCGGTTGACCGTGCGGGTTGAACCCATTCATTTGTAAACGCTACGCGTACATTTCGAGCCTCCATAGCTTTTCGGGATGCATATTATCGGAAGTGCTTCCATGCATCACCATCCGATGGGTGTACCAACTTCTCGGGGATCTGTATCTTTTGCCCTTCTTGTGCCATGTCATTTGTTTCGCGGACTCCTCCGTCATGTACGGCCGTTGGAGCCTCGATGCGAAAGGAAGGTGTCGTATGACCATCTCGGGGATCTTGGACTGTTTCTTCCTGCCATCACTACATTCTACCTCCACAAACCTACGGGCTTTGCACTTTGGACGGTCGCGTTGCTTCCTTGAGATCTCCCCTAAATAGGGCGCACCCCTTTGGACAAGCATGGTACGACTCATACGGCATCTTGAGTCCACGAAGAAGTCTCGCGTGACTCGTGCGTGTTCTTGGCCGGGGCGTGACCCCGGAAGCGGTTGCCAATAGCCGACAACGAGGGTGTCGAAGCCGTCTCGACTAATGCTCATTGCGACTTCAACGCTATAAAGGCGTGAAATGGCATCCAGCCGTAACCATTGTCTTCGTGAAGGGGCTGCTGTGCCGCCTCCATCATCTCGTAGAAACGCCTTTTGCGGTTTCCTCGGAGTTCCTCCTCAATCCTCCATTGAAGCGTGCATCGTGAAAGTGCGCCATCATGTCCGCCATCCCGGCATCTTGATCATACTCCTCGAGGAGGGGCCTCACCACGTCCTCTCTAATACGATCGACCGGCCGTGGAAGATCCGGCGGCTATAGTTTGGGACGAATCCGTTGTTGTAAATATGTTTACCCATTTCAATCTTGACTCGCTTTTTTCTTGTTCTTACATTTCTTTTGCACCGGACCGCGGCATCCGAACAGGACCCTTTAGCGGCTGGGCCAAATGCATGTTCGGAAAGCATCGGTCCCCCTAACCCCATTCAAGACTCTTACTTGCGGCCCGTGTACATCCACTCACGGTTATCCATCCCGTCATACGCCCATGTCAGCGAGCCACATAGCGACAATTGCATCTACACGGCGTTCCTACCATCTAATAGGTGAGGGTAGGTCCTAATCCCACCGAGGATGCGTAGACAAGGTTAGCATCCATGCTCGAGGTCCCGCCCGAGCGAATTTCAGCGGCACCTCCCATTTGTTCTCCCGATACACGTCTGGCGGGGAGTGTGTATCCAGGGAGAACAACGGGGAGGTCTTTGCCGAAATTCGGCTTCGGACGGGAGCGAGCATGGATGCTAACCTTGTTCACGCATCCACGGGCTGTCAAAAACGTGGACAATCCGAAGCAGATACGGTCGCGGATATGCACAGATCGCATACCAACGCCCGTATCTCTTTCGGACGGAGACGCCTAAGCGGGTCGCGCTATGTAAGACAACTACAAGGATGGGACGGGCGTGATTCATACCTACGGGTCGGTGGAGACGCGGTGCAGCAAGACCCGCCCACGAGGGGCGACGGGGTCGCCGAGGTCCCTCCCGCTGTGTCCTCCTACAAAACAAGGCCAAAAAAAAGTTAGTGTCCACTCAAAATTTGCAGCACCTCCCCGCGACGGGAGATACCCAAAACCTGCAAAAAACATGGCACGAAGGCCAACAACCACATGCATATACCGAGAATGGGCGAAGGCCACCAACCACCAATATGGGCACGAAGGCCACCAACCATCAATATGCGCACGAAGGCCGCCAACCACCAATATAACAACCACCAATATGGGCACGAAGGCCACCAAACTATTTACTAACTACTACTACTAACCCTACTAACTACTAGTACTAACCACTACTAGAAAGATAGGGCTTACCTTGGCCGCGAAGCGGCAAAGACAAGCGGTCGGCGGCAGCCGGCGTCGTCCTGCTGCGACAACGGTCGGCGACGACGGCGTCGATCATCGCAAAGAAGACTGGGTCGGCGATGGCGGTGGCGACCGGTCCGAGAGGCACTCTCTTCCTCCTCCTCCTTCCCCTTCTTCCCCTCCCTCTTCTTCCCTTCCTCCTCTTCTTCCTCCTCCCTCTTCCTCTTCTTCCCTTCCCTTCCTCCCTCTTCCTCTTCTTCCCTTCCCTTCCTCCCTCTTGCACGCGCATGGGGCGAGATGGGCCGGCCGGGCGAGGCGCCGCGGACTTTGCTCACGCGGGCGGCGCGCGGGGGCCGATCCGGGCGAGCGGGCCGGGACCGGCCGCGGCACGCCGGCCGCTGGTCCGCCCGAGGGGCGGGCGGGGCGCCGGCCGGCGGCCGGCGGCGCCGGCGGGTGGCGGCGCGAGCGAAAAGGCGCGCTAACGGCGGCCTCTGGCGTTAGAGGCGGGGCGGATCCACAGAGGCGAGGCGAAGCGCCTGCGGCGGCGAAGCGGCGGCGGCGGGCGGCCTTGAGGGCCGGTGGGGCGGCGCTGACGGGCGCGCTCGGCGTTGGGGAGGTCGGGCGGCGATGGCGTGGCGGATCCGCCGGGGGCGGCGGCGGGCGGGAGGAGGCGGGGGGCGGGGCGGCGGCGGGCTCCGTCGGCCGGGCGTGGGCGGGCGTGGGGAAGAATGAGGAAATGGGGCCTCGAGGTCCAGATATTGACGAGGCTTTGCGAGTGCCTTGGATAGCGGGGGGCACTCGGCAAAGGTGTTTTTTATTATTTTTCAAATTCGTTTTGCCGAGTGCCGCCCTACGAGGCACTTTCGGCAAACTACCCTTTTCGAGTGTCACGTTTTCGCACTTTCGGCAAATTTGCATCTTTTTTGTTTTTTCGTCCCATATTTTTTTGTGTGGCCTTGGTAGGATAATTACATCTCATGTTCACAATTTGGGACAAATTCAAGTGTTTTGCTATATTTCATGAATTATTTTTATTTTCTTGCATTTTCTTGTGACTCAAATTTGAGCTGCAGGTACATGAAATAATGGACAGTGGTCATTCAAAAATGTTATTCACGATGTTTGGCGTATGTTTAGGCTAAATCGGGGACTACTTTGAAATTTCGAACATTTATGTCTTTAGGAACATGGCAGTGGCGTCTGCGGGAAAGGTGTTTTTAAAATCTATAAATTCCAAGCGAAGTTTAAAATTCGCGATGAAGATGGCGTGGTGTCTTGTCATCTCGTGGGGAGGCTGTGAAAAAATTTTGAAAAAGTTTGAGGCAAGTTGTGACGTCGGATGGCTAAAACACCATCTCCACACTTCATCATGTGATGAAGATGAAGTGTGGAGATATGCGTTTGGATTTTATAGAATTTAAAAAACACCTTTCCCGCACGCCACTCGTCATGTTCCCAAGTTTAAATGTTTGAAATTTCGCTTTAGTCCCCGGATTTAAATTTAGCTAAACATACGCCAAACATCGTGAATAACATTTTTGAATGACCACTGTCCATTATTTCATGTACCTGCAGTTCAAATTTGGAGTCGTCAAGAAAAATGCAAGAAAATAAAAATAATTCATGAAATATAGCAAAACAGCGTGAAATTCTCCCAAATTGTGAATATGACATGTAATTAGGGTACTAATGGCACACAAAAAAATATGGGACGAAAATAAAAAAAAAAAAAAAAAAAAAAATTAACGGTTTCTTAGAGTGCCTTATGTGGCACTTTCGCAAAGAGAGTATTTGCCGAGTGCACGGAAGGTTGGCACTCGGCAAAGCGTCGTCGCTTTGCCGAAAGTGCCTAACGTGAGACACTTGGCAAATGTGACGGAGAGCGCGTCCGTTTGGTCCTGTTATCCTTTGCCGAGTGTATTATTTTGCCGACGGCCGCCACTTTCGGCAAAAGTATTGTTTTTCGAGTCTTTGTGCCGCCGACGGCTAGGCACTCGGCAAAGCTGGTTTTGCCGAGTGCTGAGATTGGCACTTTCGGTAAAGGTGTTCGTTGCGAGTCTTGCGGCTTTTTGCCACTTTCGGCGAACCTCTTCGCACTCGGCAAAAGCAGCGGTTTCCTGTAGTGTTTGTCAAAAATGATGTTGTTCCTCATTTTCCAAATAATCCAGCAGGCAGTGACCACAATTTCTCTGAAGATAATACTACCAAAGTTTGATCCAGCTTGCATGAGCATATCGACACAGGTTCAAGATTTAGGTCCCACTGTATGTTTAGTGAATTCCAGCTGTGTTTTTTGTGCAAACCAAGGGACAGAAGAAACTTTCTTTCACCTCTTTTTCTTGTATTGGTTCTTTTTATTTTATAACCATTAGATCTATTCAAATGGATGGCTCTCATTTTTCCAAGCACTATAAATTTCACATATAATAATTGATCGAGCAATGTTCAGGATGGTATTCGGCTAGCATGGAGTTTTTGCTATTTGATAGCAATTACTTCCACTTCCTGAGAAGGGTTAATTATGTGGTCATAATTAGGGCGTTATAAACCAACAACTTTGCATATAGCTGCAACTTTATTTAACCGCCTGTTGAACAATTTTTTTGACTAGAACTATTGCAAAAAGGTTGCACCAAGGGATAACAAAGAGTTGCCCCAAACTACTCATGGATGGGACCGGACCTTTTTTTTTTTATCTTATAGATGGGTGTTTGCAGTGGTACCTAATTTGCCTTGTTATGTTTTTTTATATGAATAAATTGCCTACAAAGAATATTCGGGCTCAAGCAGAAATTAGAGCAACTTCTTTCATAGTCTTCTATATATTGACACATCATAATATGTGGCGCATCTATACTAGAGACGCTCGGTGTAAGTGCACGAGAAGCATGATGGAATATGGGGAAGCTGGCTGTTGAAGCACAACAATGCTATTCTACACTATAGCTAGTTGCGCTATTGTTGGCGGAGAAGAACAACGTTCTGAAGTGAAAGGAAACTTCATCTCATCATAGACAACATGACGAGACATGATGACATGGGTTTCCGAAGATGAAGGTAGCGGTAGCAGCGGTAATCAAGCATAATGCAAGGGGTTGATCAATCGGATACTGAGTCTGTGCGTGACTGTGGGGGTGAGGTTGGAAAACACAGGCACTCGAACATGCATGTAAATGATCATAAGATGGTGGGACACCAAGCAGGAGATGGAAGGGAGTGCAATGGCTACGACCCCGATTCAGGAGATGCGTGGTTTTAGAGAGGGCTTGCACCCAGTATGTGTTGGGCATGCCAGAGTGAAGAAGAAGGCTGCGGACGTGAAATTTGGCCATGCCGTGTTTTCGGACATGAGAGCCTAAACGCTACGGCTTGGGCCACGAGGTGACAAAGCATTGAAAGGCGATCAATGGGATTAGGAATTGAATACTAATAACATAGGCATGAAATTCGAGTAAGCATTGCAGAACATCAGACTTTGCGCGCAAGGGGAACTACAAGATATAATGTGTGGAATCATCAAGACATCAACTGAAACATGATAAGTATTTGAAATTAGACAACTCAATTACCAAAGATTTCCAAACATCGGTGTGCACAAGATGAAAGGGAACAAAACTATATTGAAGAAGATGATAAAAAGGCGATTGAACATGCTTGCCTAACTGAAAAGCTTCACAAGTCGGTGAGGACAGTTTGGTGAAGAGGAAGTCAGTGTTGCATCCCAGACTTAGGTTCGCGTCATGTGAAGGGCATGGCATCCCAGATGCCATACCAGAGGATACAGCTCACCACTACTGTTACACCGGAGGATCTCCATTTGAGTGGGAAAGTCCTTGATAGTAAAACCGAATGGATCAAACTCAAAGGAGACATTGTTGTTGCGATTAAGTGAGCGAACAGAGATATGCAAGAGAGGCGAGTGCGAGGGAGAGAGGAAGTGCTAAATGATGCCATGTAGAAATGGTGCCATTCCTCCCCAAAAAAATGTAGAAATGGATCCAACAAATGTTTCGTGTTGATCTCATGAATGTTTATACAACAAGTTTGCATGTGGTTGCTAACCGCCTCTACTGGACGCCGGGAGCATAGAATGTGCATGTGTGGGCATCTTGTGGAGCGCGCGGTGTGCACGTGAACTGCCAGCTGCGCTGACCCAATAGCTTGACCGCCAATCCTCATTGAGTGCCTAAACCACCAAAGAAATTAATCTCCTTTGCCTTCTATCCTTGACGGTATGTGGCTTTGTCATTTCCTGGCAGTTTAGGCCCTTCCTTGGTGGTTATTTGCACAATTTGGGACAATGGTGGCATTATATAGCTCCAGTTTTATATAACCTGTTGAACATTTTTTTTTTGTCTAGTATGATTATTAGTAATATGACAAATTACCCCCAAACTGCTCATGGATGGAAATGTGACCCTTTTTATCTTATAGATGGGTGGGTGCAGTGGCACGTAATTTGCCTTGTTACCTTACCCGTGTTCGATCTGTGTTGCCTGCAAATGATATTAGGGCTTAAGCAGAAATCAGAGCAATTTCTTTAATAGTCTTTTATTGACGCATCAAAATATATATGTGTGGTGTCCCATGATTTTTCTTCTTGAAATTTGTCCTTGTAAAATCAATTTAGAGGCGTACCCCAGCTGTATTCCAGCGGGAGAAATCTTTTAGATCTGCACATTAATGTTGGTGTGTCATTCCAGCGGGAGAAATCTTTTTTGATATGCACATTTATGCTGGTGTGTCATTCTAGCGGGAGAAATCTTTTTTGATACGCACATTTATGTTGGTGTGTCAACAAGATATTTGCACATTTATCTTATAGATGGGTAAAATGAATGTAGCGCGTATCCATAGTTGTATTCCAAGAGGAGAAATCTTTTTTGATCTGCACAATTATGGAGCAAGCTGTGTGATCAAGATACACCTCTGACCTAAATAGGATCCCTAGTTTTGAGCTGGAAAATTTTCCATGTTTGTTAGGCAGACAGGCTATAAAATGACTCTTGCGGCGTCTCCATTGTCACCATTGTGACGCAAGGCCGTAGCCCGGTGAGTCCAAGCTGACCATCTGGAACGCGACGGCAGAAGCTGCGGCCATCCTGCGGGTGGGGTTACGCTGTGACTGACTCCTCGTCGAGGAACACACCTCGAGCTCCTCGCCCGGCGGAGTGCTTTCTTTTGGTACCCCATGTAGCTCAGCGTGTCCCCTCGTGCTCTTGCCGCCACCGTCTACCTCCGCAAGGGGGAGCCGCTGTGGCTGCCCATCCCCGATGGGGACGCGCGGAGCTACCTAGGTACCAAAAGAAGGCACCCTCGGTGCACCATGGGTTCACATGCATATTCCCATTCATACATCTAGGATTTTATCCAAGGTTATATCCAATCTGTTTTGTTCATTCAACTGACTTTGCGGAGCACCGATCGAGCACTTGCTGATGAACACAGAGCTGCAGGTGCAGTCATCATGTCTGCTTAACCGCAGAATCAAGGCCTCATTTAGATGGCAAAATATTTGCCAAAAGCACTGTTCCGAACTCCTGTAGCACATTGTAGCACGTTTCGTTTTTTTGCGGTAAATATTATCCTACCATGGGGTAACTAGGCTCAAAAGATTAGATCTGCAATGTACATCTAAACTGTGTAATTAGTAACTTTTTTTACCTACATTTAATGCTCGAACATACACTACAGGAAACTGGTCGCCGCCCGACGGCGTAGCGGTCGGGCAAAGGCCATAAAACGATCGGCGAAGGCCGCCCCGACCGTGGTGTCGGCGAAGGACGGTCGGGCAATTATTGGTCGGCATAGGCGGTCGCCGACCGCCCAAAATATCACCCGTCGGCGTATCCCGCCGACCACCAAAAACGGCGGTCGGCGAAGAAAAGTTCCCGTTAGCGGGCGCCCGAAGGGCGGCGTTCGCCGTCTTCGCCCGACCGCTTTGTCGGGGCGGTCGGTGAAAGTATTTTCATTTTTCCTCTTCGCCGACCGTTCGCCTAGGTGGGCGGTCGGCAAAGGTGTTTTAAATTTTTTTAACAATTTCTTCGCCGACGACCTCCCATATAGATGCTCGGCGAAGCTGAATTTTTGGAAAAACTTCGCCGACCGCCCCCTGTCATGGTGCTCGGCGAAGGTGCGGCTTCGCCGCCGGCGGCGTGGCAATAGCGGTCGGCGA
Source organism: Hyparrhenia diplandra (assembly GCA_015847255.1). NCBI lineage: Eukaryota > Viridiplantae > Streptophyta > Magnoliopsida > Poales > Poaceae > Hyparrhenia > Hyparrhenia diplandra. The sequence goes on from JADLZK010003531.1 coordinate 103,246, forward strand.
AGCTGGAAATGTGTCCGCGGGCCGGCCTTTTTCCTTCAGCCGCCCGACCGCAATTGCAAAAGCGGTCGGCGAAGGCTCCTTTTGCCGAAACCTTTGCGCTCGGCGAAGCCCTGAAAAAATGTTATTTTTTTTTTTTTCGCTTTCCACCTTGACAAACTAACACATGTATAATATATATCTCATCCATTTAATCACAGAACATATATATATATCGCATTGCACACATCCGGCACATGAAACACAACGATATATCACATAAAACAAGTTGCACAAGTCTACATCGAGTCTCACAAGTCGAACATCATGTCCACAAGTCCAACATCAAGTTTACAAGAGAAACAAGTCCACAAATGATCCGAGAGAAGTCGCGGGGAGTCTCACAAGTTCATGCGGTGGCGGGAAGGGTGGGAAAAGATGGAAATTGATGGTTCGGGGACGGAAGCCTTGGTCAACACACGGAGCACCTGCAAAGGGCTGATTCGACCCGCCCGATCCTGGAGTGGAAGCCTTGCGCAAAGAAGACAATGTTGCGGGTGTTAGACATGATTATTTGAAACAAAAATCGAAACTCTTTGCTATCATACTCACGGGAGTACCCCGAACGGCCTGAGTGCGCGGCGTGGAACGACCGGACCTAGGAGCCCGGGTGGCGAGACTCAATCCACTGCCGTGGCAAGGAACCTAGTAAGTTCCTCGAACTTGGCCGCCATTGCCGCTGCCGGGCCTCCACCTCGACGGCGCCTCCTTTCCCTCTGCTAGCTCTTTGGGCTATTTCTTTGGGCCTCCACCTCAAGGGCACCGAACGCCCCTGTGCCACGCTTGCTCACGGGCCGTATCGGCGGGTCGCGGTCCGCCCTCCGTGCTCGGGCGTCGGAGAGTCTCATGCGGAAGCCGCCGATGATGCCGTCGGCGGCCCCAACCTCCGTGCTTCTTGCCTCCAAAAGTGGCCATGGCGATGTCGTATCAATGTCATGGGCGCCCGGATCGTAGTCCTCCCCATATTTCGCCGGTCGCCGCCGTGTACTCAACGATCCGTTGGCCCACCGGAGTTTCTTTGTGCGCCTCTGCCGGGTCGTTGGCGTCATAGGAAACATCGAGGCGGCCCTCTTCTTTTGCGCCATGCGCGAAGGCCCGCCGGTCGGTGCAGGTCTTGCACGGATGTGTCTTCAGCTGTGAGAAACAAAGGAAGAGGATTAGTGAGCCGAACGACGATAAAATAAGATTGAGCTTAACAAAAGAAAAGCGCTTACCCATAATTCTTTGTACTCATAACGCTCCATTTCGCCTTGGTGGTGTGATGGACCTTGCATCACCAAAGCGTTTTTCCGGGCATCGCGTGCACCTTTGCCACTCCTCCGTGAACCACTTGTCCACGATCTGATCCCGGCAATCCCCATGGCCGCGTAACCAAGTCGGCTTCATCTACACGTCATGAAAAAATGTCAGATTAGAAGATCACATTAACTATATTAAATCTCAAAACAAGCACTGCTTAGTGTTGTTCATGTACCTCCAAGAACTGTTCGCGGGTCAACATCATAGTCCTTGCATCCTCCTTTGATACTTTCTGACCCAGCACCGTTGCATGGTAGTTTATGATGGCCTGGTGCTTCGCATCCGAAAGCATATCGGTGACGCGTTTTTTGCAGGCGTTCTCAAGCACCCTTGCAGCTCGCTCCTCCTGTCCTTCCTCGCATTTGAAGAAGTTCTGCATACAAATACAATATCAAATTCATGGTTTCAAGAATGCGATGTATTGAGAAAATGCTTTGTGCTTGAGGTCGAGTTACCCAAAACTCCGTGAGCACCCGCTCTGCCTTGTGGGTGTACTCGAGTCTTCTCCTTGGTAGTAGGTGGCGGCCGGCGGCGGCCGGCCTGTATGCCCGTGGTGCGTGGCGACGCCGGGGTAGTGCTGCCTGCACAAAGCAACCCGATGATGCCGGCGGGCTTGCGTGATTCACCGCCCGACACAACGATCCAGCTCTGCATAATGAAGACACGATATTAGTTTCACTTTCGAAGTAGGCATAATGAAGACATGAAGTAGGCATAATGAAGACAATGATGTACGCATCTAAATCTACTTACCTTGTCCCTTGGGGGCGAATCACGAGGGCGGTTGTGATGGAGCGAGCCTCGAGGGAGTCGTGAGGGGCCTCGCAAGTAGACCTTCGCGACCCCCTTCTTTGCCGGCGAGTCGAACCCCCACCGGAGGGGTTGGAGCCACCAGGCAGCGTCCTCCCGCCCGTCGGTGACGTCGGCGTCGGCGCCCCCGCCCGGTGGGTCCTGGCTGGCCACCCGGGCGGGCGTCGTCGCCACCGGCTCCTCGTCGTCGTCCTCCTCCTCCACCTCGGGCCTGGGCATGGGAGCCGGAGGCCTCGACACGAGGAGGCCGCCTCTGTGAACCCTCCTCCTGCTCCGTCGGCCTTGTCTTCGATGCGGTTGTAAATCCCGGTCAAGGCACGGACGACCTCTCGGGGTCGTCGACCTCCCGCGACCTCCGCCATCTTTGTTCGATCACGTAATCAAAACATAAACAAGGCATAATTAGATTTACATGCATTTGTAATCAAAATATAAATAAGATATAATTACGGTAAAAACAAAATAACATAGTATTACATGTATTAGAAGTAATCGGGATCATCGTCATTTGGAGTGTTTTCTCCACTCGTCATCATTTGTCAACATTGTCGAAATCACTAAGAGAATCTGAACTAGGATTGTTGCCTTCATTGACCGTGCTCAATCTTTCTAGCATTTCTATGTCCTTCAAGTCGAACACCTCAATGCCGTCGTCGTCATCATCAGACATTTCATCGTCTACTTCCATTCCTATATCTCCAAATAGGTCTATCACAAAACTCCCTGGCAGACCCTCTTCTTGATAGAACTCTCCCTCATATGTGATTGGGTTGATCAAGTTATAATCTTCATCATTTGGGGACGGGTAATTTACCATGCGGCGCTACCTTACGCACAACCTCAAACCCTTAAGATAATCTTTGTTTTTGCGGGCATATGGCGGGTAATAAACACGCACACGCCTGTTGAGCCACAATGTATATATCGGATCGTGGATACACGGAATGCGGTCGAACCGACTAGCCCAATTGCCGGCGTACGTTTAGTACATTCGGGGTCGAACCGGTGACATTTGAATATCACGGGTTTCGGATGCGCGGGCGCCATAAAATGAAAGCTTCGTATATTTCTTCGACTCGCCATGGTACTCATTCCCATTATTATCGATTTGTTAGCACGCCATTTGTTCGTGGTGGTACCGGTTGGGTCGCCCTGTTCGTAGATTGTCGTGTGGAAACGATATCCATTCACATCATAAGCGATAAATGACCTAACCCTCAAATCACGGCCGTTTGCAACAACAATTAGCTCGCCACGGGTAGAGCGATCGGGTTTGGGCCCTTCTCTTGAACCACTAAATGAAATCGCGTCTACGTGGTCCAGCACCTTGTGAAAGAAGAGTATCAATTTCGTGTGGCTGCGCATCCCTTGATCGGACCAAGTCTCACGAATGAATTCACGTTTGTACGGATCCACCTCGAGGCGAGTTGGTCAAGACATATAGCATGATCTTGTGCCACTCTTTGTTGCTCAATCGCATCGGTAGATGCACCGGCGCTTCCGTATTGACCTTGGAAAAGGCTGAGCTTCGACTGATTTTCGTCAGCATTGTAACGAGGGATTTGATCATGCACGCTAGGAATGTTCTCTGTATAGTACTTTTCTGTGAAGTTTGACACCTCCTCCACAAGGTATGCCTCGGCAACTGACGGCTCGATTCTGGCTTTATTTCTACATTTTCTGCGCACACTCTTTAGAGTTCTCTCGATTGGGTAGCACCAATGGTACTGCACCGGGCCCCCCATACGTACCTCGTACGGGAGGTGCACAATCATATGCTGCATCGACAAGAAGAAGCCGGGTGGGAAGATTTTCTCCAACTTACAGAGTAACACAGGTGCCGCCTTTTCCAACTGTCTACAAACGGTCTGAGAGATCGCCTTTGCACACAGCTGGCGGAAGAAATAACTCAACTCTGCCAGCACTAGCCATACATTCTCAGGGACAAAGCCTCGAACCATCGTGGGAAGCAGCCGCTCAATCCATACGTGATAGTCATGACTCTTCATCCCATTGACTCGCATAGTAGTTAAATTGACTCCCCTCTTCACATTATGTGCATACCCATCTGGAAACCTCAGTGTCTTCATCCATTTAAGTACCTCCTTTCTTTTTTTCGCTAGACAAGACAAAATCGACACGGGCCTTCGCCATCTCTTGCCGCTGCGGGAGGCCTCATCTCTTGATTTGGTCTATCGCAAAGTTTTTGCCACGCCCACTCTAGCCTTAGGGTTGTCCTTAGACTTTTCGGTGTCCATGAGTGTGCAAAAAGTGCTTCGGCGATATTCTTCTCGCGAGTGCATATTGTCAAGGTGATGTGGCACAAGAAGGTCATCATGATAGGGGAGCCTCTCCAAGCCCGACTTATGAGTCCACATATGTCGCTGACCATACCCCACAAAACCACCACCTTGGGCCTTGGCCACAAGAGAATCTAGCCGAGCACGGACCTCGGCACCCGTCTTCATCTGCGGTTGAGGTTACGTCACTACGACCCCTTTGTAAAGTTCTTCGTGTCTTGTCTCGAATGGATGGTCAAGAGGCGTAAACCGACGATGTAGGTCGAACGACGAAAACTTACCACCCGCCCGCAACCCGATGAACATCGACTTTCCTTGCATCTTGGGCACGGGGAACTTTCCATGAACACACCAGCCCGAGAACAACCCATACGCCCGAGGAAGTCATGAATTGAGTGCGGTACCAAACATGCATTTTGAACACGCGCCAGTAGCTCGATCGTATGTCCATACGCCTTCATCCCAAGCCTTGATCAATTCATCGATCACGGGCTCTATAAACACACCCATCTTGTTCCCGGGTGGCCCGGAATTATAGCGACAAGAATATGGTGTCCCGTTGAAAGGCGACACGAGGGGGAGATTCGGGGGATAACGAATCACGGGCCAACAAGTGTATGGGGCCGTACTCATTCCATAGGGATTGAACCCATCACATTTGCCGGGCGACACGTACATTCGCGCCTCCATTGCTTTCTCGGGATGTTTTCCATCAAAGTATTGCCATGCTTCACCATCGATGGATGTATCATCTTGTGCGGAGTGTATCGCTTGCCATTTTGTGCCACGTCATCGTTTTAGCGGATTCCTCGGTCATGTATTGTCATTGAATCCTCGGTACAAAGCGGTAGGTACCGTAGTATTTTTTGGCGACTTTACTACGCTTCATCTGACCATCTCGGTTGGGACCTCTTCGTACCTAGAGGCTTTGCACTTTGGGCCGGTGCTTTGCATCGGCGTGCTCTTTCCTAAATAGGACACACCCATTCTCGCAAGCATGTATTCGCTCATACGGCATCTTAAGTGTCAGAAAGAGTTTTTGGGAGTCATACATGCTCGATGGTAGGTTATGGCCCTTTGGAAGCGGGGTGCCAACAATGGACAACACCCTATCGGCCTGCTTTCGACCGATGTTCAATTCAGACTTCAGCCCTAATAGCGACAAATGCCATCCGGTTCTTGAAACCGTTGTGTTCTCATGAAGGGGTTTCGCCCGAGTCCAACATTTCATAGAAATTCTTTGCCTCCTTCTCCATCGCCTCCTTGTCACGTGCTTCGTTGAAAAGTCCTTGGTGGACATCATCTAACATATCTACAACCCCGGCATCACCATCACAATCCTCGAGGCGTGCTCTCACCTCCTCCTCTCTCATACGTTGTGCTTCACCATGGTATACCCACACGGTATAGTTCTTGGTGAATCCAACATCTAGAAGATGACGTTGCATATCCTTTCGGCTGACTCTTCTCGTGTTGTCACATTTTTTGCGGGGGGCACCAAACTAGCAAATGACCACGAGCACGGCGTTGCCCCATACCATTTCCAAGAACTCATTGGTCTTGTCCATCCATTCTTCGTCAAAATCACGCTTACTTCTCCAACCGTCGTACATCCACCGGCGGTCGTCCATCCTTTAGCAACCACGAATTCCAACCATGAGTTCGATCTACATGGTGTTCCTACTCTCTAATAGGCGGGATAGGTCCTAATCCCACCCAGCGGATGCGTAGATGGGTCGATTTCCATGCTCCGATCCGGCCAGGGGCAATTCGGCAGCACCTCCCGTTGTTCTCCTCGATACACGCCCCGGAAGGGAGAGTGTGTATCCGGAGAACGGGTGGGGAGGTGATGCCGAAACTCGCCCGGCCGAATCGAGCGAACATGGAAATCGACCCATCTACGTATCCGTGGGCTGTCCAAAAACGTGGACAATCCGAAGCATATACGGTCGTAGATATGCAAAAGAAATCCATACCTCCAACCGTATCTCTTTCGGACGGAGACGCCTAACTAGGTTACGGCGATCTACGACCATCATATGTAAAGAGGGGTTATACCTAGCGGTGCAAAGCCGCAGACCAGCGATGGCGGTGAAGTCACGTACTCGGTAGCGGCACCGACGGGTCTGTCACCGAAAAAAAGACAGGTTCAATTAGAAATTTTGTGAGAACCTCCCCTACGCGGAGAGGTTTTCAATACGCAAGAAAACAACGACACGATGGCCGACCAACACATATGCATACACATCGAACTCAATTCTTCATTGTCGGCACACATTCATATACAACGACGGTCGCGGCGGCACGAATGCTCACCTAGCTAGGGCGGTGGGCCGAGCGGGCGCGACGACGACGGACCACGAGCACGGACACGAGCAGGCGGCACGAGGGGCGGCGTCGACCTTCTCCTCCTCCTCCTCCTCCTCCTCTTCCTCCTCTTCCTCCTCTTCCCTCCTCCTCCTCCTCCTCCTCTTCCCTCTTCTTCTCTAGCGGTGATAGGGCCGGCCCCCCTTCTCCTCTCCTCTTCCCTCCTCCTCCTTCTCCTCTTCCCTCCTCCTCCTCCTTCCCCTTCTTCTTACGCGAGTCTTCTTCTCTAGGTGATAGGACCGACCCCCTTCTCCTCTCCCTCTTCCCTCCCATTCCTCTTCTTCTCGCTGCCGGATGGGGGCGCATGGCGGGGCCGGGGGCGGGGGGCGTCGGGCGGCCGCGGCCTCGGGGGCCGGGCGCGGCCGCGGGCGTCGGGGGCCGGGGCGGGCGCGGGGGCGGGGGGGCGGGCGGCGGGGCGTCGGGGCGGGGCGGGCCGTGGCCGGCCCGGGGCGTAGCGAGGCGTCGAGCGGGGCAAGGGAGGGGCGTCGGGCGTGTGGCGGGCGGCGGCGATTTGTCGATTTGGGCGCTGGGCGGCGGGCGGCCGGGGCGGCGTCGTTGGCGTCGCGTCGCGTACGTAATGTGTGTGTCGCGGTGTGTGCGGCGCGTGTGTGTCGTGCGAGTGTGTGAGCCGAGAGGAGCCGAGCTGAGTTTGTTTTTCTTTTTTTTACTTCGCCGACGGCTAGATCACGGGGGCGGTCGGCAAAGATTTTTTTTTAAAAAATACTGCCCGCCCGACAGCCCCGATCCGGGCTGTCGGCAAAGATTTTTTTTTTTTAAAAAAAAAAAAAAACGACAAGGCGGGGGCGCGGGAACGCTGCTTTTGCCGACCACCGGCGGTCGGCAAAGTTGAATTTTAAAAAAAACACGACGGCCTGGGGCGCGCGGGACAAGGCCTTGCCGACGCCCAAAGGGCCCTGGCGGTCGGCGAAAGAAGACTTCGTAGAGGACAACTTTGTGCTCGGCAAAAATATTTTTTTTTGGATTTTTTCACTTCAAATTTTTTCGTAGCTTAGATAGAGTGTTTATATGTATGTGACAAAAAATGGGACATTTTCCGTACATTTTACTATTTTTAATGCTTTCCTTCTTTTACTTGAATATTTTTTCACAACTAAAATTTGAACTGCAGGTCCTTAGAAAAATGGAATTATGTGATTGGAAAAATGATATTCTTGTTTGTTAGTATATTTTGAGCCCTCATCTATGGACACGTGAGAAAATCCAAAGATCTTGTGCGCGAGACATTTCGATTCCGATGCACGTGAATCATTTTAAAATCTAAAAAAAGAAAACGAAGTTGGAAATTCATGAAATTTGACGAGTCATCGTTATATTGCATGTTTAAACTGTGGAAAAAATTTGAAAAGGTTTCATGCAAGTTTGCATACCGGACTGCTGAAACACGGACATCTCAACTTGAGTTTCATTTATCACATTTGGAGATGTCTTGGTAAGCGCCATCCGAGATGCAACCGCCCACCTAAAATCGACTCAAACTTTTTTCATAGCGCATACATGTGATATAAGGACAACTCGTCAAGTTTCATGATTTTTCAACTCCGTTTGAATTTTATAGAATTTTAAAACAATCGACAAAGCAAGTAAGTCGGCGTGTTTTCGCGACAAGATATTTGAATTTCGTGTCTCACCATGGATGAGGACTCAATATAGACTCACAAGCATGTTTATCATTTTTGAATCATTTAGATCCATTATTCGAATCACTTGCAGTTCAAATTTTAGTTTTCGAAAAGAAATTCAATTATAACATGAAAACTCATAAAATATAGTAAAAGTTTTAAAAAAAATTTCAAACTTGAACAATGAACTCCATGTACTGTAGCTAAGGCACAGAAAAAGTTGTGATGGAAAATTCAAAAAAAAATTTAATTTCGCCGATTTTGGAAAAGGTGCTTTCGGCAAAGGCAATCTTTGCCGAGCACCGATTGACCAGTGCTCGGCAAAGACCATCTTTGCCGACCGCCATCCGTAGGGTGCTCGGCGAAGTCCCGACGCTTCGGTATTTTTTTCCACGACACGCGGGCGACGCTGGCATTGCTTTTTATAATTTTTTTAAAAAAACTTTCGCCCGACCACCGGACGGTGGGTGGTCGGCGAAGATGTTGAACTTTGCCGGACGACGGACGGTGGGCGGTCGGCGAAATGTGCTGACGGTTAACCGTTACGTTGGTGTCGGAAGTGCCGGCGGGTTTTCTTCGCCGACCGTTTCGCGGTCGGCAAAGAGGGTGCTTTGCCAAGCGTTACTCTTTGCCGAGAACTTGGCGGTCGGCGAAGACCTCTTCGCCGACCGTGCCTCTTTGCCAAACGCGGCTGTCGGCGAAGAAATCTTCGCCGACCGCCAACTTTTCAGGTGGTCGGCGTAAACGCAGTCCCCGTCGGCGAAGATCCCTGTTTCCTGTAGTGATATGTCTTTTGATGTATTTAATATGATGTGATGGAGAGAGTCCGTGGACGGCATCCTTGGACCTCCAGTCAACCACATCGCTGCAGGCTGCTTGCGTCCAACTCTGACTTATTCTACAATCATATCCCTCCATAAACAGTAATTATATTTCAGAATTTTAGATCTTCAACTCCAAATTCTATCGTGCATTACTGATCACAGGGGTTGTCCACGCGAAGTATGATGAGACCACTATTCTACTCTAGGAAGGCTCTAGCTCAGTGCTTCCACCACCGGACGTGTAGCCTCCTCCTCCAGCCCTTCTGGCGTGTGTTGAAGACCCCTGCAGAATAATCGATGGCAATGGCAGCGGATTTTACTCCGTGTTCTAAAGAAAAACAAAGGGCTGTATATGCACATCTATTGTTCAGACGCATGGATGCAGTCTATTTATTTTATTTTAGTTTAGTTTATTTTTTGGTCATTTACTTTCAATCGAGTCGTGTGGAATTTGTCATTAGTCGGGTTTTATATAGTCCTTACAATAGGACTGTTTGTATTCTGAAATTGGACAATAGGGAATTTATGCTTTATTTCATTATCTATTGTCTACACGGGACAGTAATAGACTGAGGATGCGAAGTGTTGTCCCTTGGAAATAATGGGGACATGATTTTTTCTTCTTCATTCTTTTTAAATTTGGTTAGTGCTAGCATGTTGTGTTCTTTTCGTGACATTTCAAGCTGATGTATGGTTCACACTCCTCTATTTGTTGTGAAGTTTAACACTTCATTTTATCAATTGTTCCCTATATATATGCACCTCGCACCATCAGGGAATTTCCAGTTTCAGTAGTGGGCTATTCCTTATTTTTACATATATATAGGCCCTAGACTTCAGTGATTACAGATTTATAGAGGAAGTTTAGAAGGGGCTCCATGCATCTTTCAAGCAGGTCATATTTGTATTTCTCGTTTAGCATTTCCTCGTTCTTCTCCTCAATTTTCTGCGTCTCTGTGGTATACTTCTGAGGTAGATGCCTTCGTCACCTGGATTGCTCCGTTGAGCAAGATATCTGCATTCTAAATGATGGCTTCCTTGAATCCTGCATTGTACATACAGACCTGTCAATATATTTCACATAAGAGGACGCACTGCACAAAAAGTTTAGAAGAGTGCTTGATTAATTTCTTGTCATAACACGCCCTATTTTTGTTCTCTGCTAACTGCACGATCAGGAATCTAAGATTGCTTGCTTTTTCGGACCGAGGTAGTATTGCTGAGTTGGGCACGTAGTTTATTTCCTTATTACAAGTCCGTCACCTAGAGCCCTAGCCGAGTTTGGCTCGAGCCATATAGCCTGGAAGCTGTGTCGCTGTCCATGTATCAGATGAGATTTTATCGGTGCACTAAACCATGACCTACTTTTTTCCTACAATTATGTGTTCGGAAATAACAGTTTTTTTTTTTTTTTTTGAAACTGGGTTTCTTCTCTCATTACTAGTCGACTAACATATCGTTAGCGACAAAAACATTTACATCGTCAGGTACGTGGGGAGTTATCACCTCCTCACCCTCAATATAGAACCGACCCAGTGCTGCCAACTCATGGGCAACCCTATTACAAGATCTACTAATGAACTCGCATTCATAATGAATAAAATTCAACTCAAGCAGAGCCTTAACTTCACAGATTAAAAGCCCAACATCTGAATCGTCATACTCACAGGTGTTTATCGCCTTCACCACCTCTTGGGCATCTGTTTCAAAGACTGCCCGGCCGATTCCCAGGTTCACAGCCATTTGAATGCCTTGTAAGTAGGCAACGAGTTCAGCATGGAGCGGACTTAAAAGATGATTAACTTTCCCTCGCCCTGCCGTCACAACATCACCATCCCAGTCTCTCGATAACAGCTCCCCAGCTTCTGCTTTGCTCTCCCGAGAAAGAAGCATCACAATTAATTTTCAGAGTCTCGGTGGTGGTCTTGCCCATTGCTGTTTCCCGGCCTGAGCTCTTTCTTTGCAGTTTGGGCTCCAAAGAACACCTCCATCCCCTTGCGGTAGAGCTCCACACTGCGGCGAGAACCTGAGTGCATCTCCGTTTTCCTTCTTCCCGATCATGTTTCTTTCTGTCCATATGTACCACAACACAACGATCATCAAAAATTTGCGTTTTCGGTAGCTTTTAGAATGAACTCCACAGCTTCAAAGGCAGATGAACTCCCCTGCCAATTTGCATCGATCATCCTCCAACCCCAGCGTGACCCATAGATTCTTGGCTGTGTTGCACTTGAAGAAAAGGTGTCCACCATCCTCACCTAAGTGGTTACAGACTGGGCACCGATTCTCAATATTCATTCCTCTTTGAAGGAGATTGCCTCTAAGTGGATGGCTGTTGTGGGAGAAACGCCACAAAAAATGTTTGATTTTGTTTGGGCATTTCAGTTTCCATATTGCTCTCCACAAATATGGCCTCCTGTGTTTGAGCTGCATTGTTGGCCTCCTGATGCACTCCATCTCATCATCTCTTCTCTCGCCACCTTATAAGCACTCTTAACAGAGAAAACCCTCCCGCTTGTCATAATGCCATGCCACCAAGTTTGGCCGAGCCTGGTTGACAGGAAGGGCGAGAATCAGCCTCGCGTCCTCCTCCCAAAAATGTCTCGCACCAAGGTTTCGGCCCCAATTGCCCGTTATACGGGTCCAGCAGCTCATCCACTTCTTCAACTAAGTTGTGTCCCCTCGGTGTGATAGGGCGTCGAGACCCGTCCCTTGGAATCCAGGGATCGGTCCAGATTTTAATTCCTTCACAATCGCCTAGTCTCCAAATAAGCCCTTGCTTCAACACATCCAGTCCATCCAGAATGCTACGCCAGGTATAAGACATACCTTGTTTTGGTTTAGCTCCAATGACCGAGGTATTAGGATAGTATTTTGCCTTTAGGACTTTTGCACATAGAGACTCTGGGTTCTTGAGCAAACGCCAGCTCTGCTTGGCTAGCATAGCCAAGTTGAAGCAATGTATATCTCTAAACCCCAACCCTCCTTCGTCCTTCGGCTTCATCAATTGATCTTTGCTCAGCCAGTGTATCTTGTGCTTACCCTCCTGGTGATTCCACCAAAACCGACAGATCATGGCACCGATTTGATCACAGAGACCCTTGGTTAAATTAAAACAGCCCATAGCAAAAGTCGGGATAGCTTGTGCAACAGCCTTAATAAGGATTTCTTTGCCTGCCCAAGATAGAAACTTTTCATTCCATCCTTGAATTTTCTTCCAGATCTTGTCCTTCAAATATGCAAAAGTGTTAATCTTTGATTTCCCCACATGAACAGGGAGACCCAAATACTTTTCACTCTTGGTTTCCTTGGTTACTTGCAGCAAGTCACACACGGCTTTCTTCTCTTCTACCTTTGTATTCTTGCTAAATAAGATCGTTGTCTTTGCCTTGTTGATAGCCTGACCGAGCAATCCTCATATAGCTGGAGCACATTCGTGTTGAAATAACAGGTTTTGACTACACAACATTTTGTGTTGGCAATTGTATGTTCTTTTAAGCGTGGGTCAGGTTCGGATCGGGTGGAGTCTCCGTGCACCCAAAACCGAAACCTGAAATCGAAACCCGAAACCGAAACCCGAAACCAATTCGGGTGGAAATCTATCACCAAAACCAAACCCGTAGATAAACCCGAAACCCGAATGGATACCGAAACCCGCGGATAACCTAAAACCGAACGGATACCCGTAGATATATATGCACATATTCACATGTATAAACAAGAGACAATAAATAATAAATATTTTCATGAGTCAACTTTGAATAAATTTAATAATCTAAGTAAATAAATTATTATTAACATATTATAAAACATGAGTTTTAATTCTAAATGATTTATTTCGGATATCCATTGGATATCCACGGGTAGAAAACTAAACCCGAAACCAAACCCGAAACTGAACACTGAAAACCGTGGGTGAAATTTCAACACCAAAACCTAAAAACCATAGAGATATCCGGACGAAACCGAACTGCTGCCATCTTTATTTAAGCGTCATGAAAAACTGCCGGCAATAATTAATGATGTACGCCTAAATGTTATATGTCGGCGTTTCTCCTTCCAACCCAAAAAGTGTCGGCAAAAGATTTTAGACAAAAAAAGTGTCATTGTAACCTAACCAAAACCTCGGCGATGTGTCGTCGAAGAGTTAGGCGTCGAGCGTGTGGGCGTTAGACCGCGTGCCAAAAACAGAACAATGTCGCGGCAACTAAAATGATAAATATTGAGCCTACTAAAACAAGCTGCCTCAACAACCCTTCGCATTTGGCCATTCCACTCGCGCAACTCACAAAAAAGAAACTCTCGAGCACATGCAACCGCATGGGGCGCTGCGCCAAAAGAAACTCCATCGCTAGGCACCGGCGGAAGGCTCCGCCCCACCACGGCTGCTGCCGCCACGACCGCCGCTAGAGCCACTGGCTGAAGCCCCGCCGCCCACCACCACCCACCGCCGCGGTCATGCTAGGGCTCGTCGGAGCTTTTGCGTCGGCGACTTCCTTCTCCCCCTCTCGTGACCCTACTCTCGCTGCCACCATGGCTAGGCTCACCAGCCGGACACCACCACAACACCCCCCACAACATGGCCCCGACCGCGCCTATATCGCTGCTAGTGCTCTAAGCGCCTCGCTGGACCAACCTCCCCATGAGGTCCCTAGCTACTGCCGTTGTTGAAACCCCTAGACGCTGCCATATCTTGTTCTTCTTCAACGGGGCACGGGAGCTAGGTTGTCAATAGAGGGGAGGGGAGAGGGTGGGCTAGGTCGAGCCATGTTTGTGGGAGAGGGAACCAAATCAGTGGGAGAGGGAAGGGGTGGTTGGTGCTTCGTGAGCCTCGATTAATAATCAAATAGAAAAAACCGTGGATAAGCTCGCTAAGGCCCATCCACGCACCACCATCACAAGCGCGCCATCGTGGTCAATGCAACAAGATCTGATCATTCCCTCCCTAGATCCACAGCCGGAAGACGGGTCCGCACTGTAGATGACCATAAGATAGTGGGACGGAAAGCATGAGATGGAAGGGAGTGCAATTGCCATTGTCCTAGCATGAAACTGAGGGTGCATAGGATGCGACCGGATTTGCCGTTATGGGAAGAGGTTTATGGTCAAGAGAGTCTAAAGGCTACGCCATGGGCTGTGAGGTGACGACACATGGTGGGAGTGGGAATTGAATATTGACATAGCCATGACATGCGAGTAAGCATTGCAGAAGAGAATTAATTTATGCATAAGGGGAAGGTATCTAGATCTAATGTGTGAAATCATGAACTAAAACGAATAGTATTTGAATCTAGAAAACTAATTACTGGTGATGTCTCCCATGTTGAGGATGCCTATGGATATAGCTTGCCAATGCTGTTACACAGGAGGATCTCTATTTGGGTGGGAAGGTCCATGATAGAAAAACCGAATGGATCAAAGTCAATGGAGACATACATTGTTGTCGCGAGTAAGTGAGTGCGAATAGAGTTGTGAGCTTGGCAATCACGAGGGAGAAGAGTAGGAGGAACAACCGGTACGTGCTAACATGTGGAAATGGAGCCAACAAATGTTTCATGTTGATTTCTTGAATGTTTATACAAAACAAGTTTACATGCAGTTGTTGACAGTTTCTACTGGACGCCGCGAGCACAAAATGTGCATGTGTGGGCGTCCTGGGGAGCGTGCGGTGTGCACGTGAATTGTAGTTGCGGGTAGCTTGTGCGCCAATCGTCAACAAGGGCTTAATCATAAATTAGAACAACTTCTTTTCTGGTCATTTATTGATGCATTAAAATATGTGGAGTCATGATTATTTTTCTTAACACATTTCCCGGTAAAATGAATGTAGGCGCGGACCTAAGTTGTATTCCTCTTGTGGGAGAAATCTATTTTGATTTGCATATTTATTTTTTTGTGTCAGCAGATATTTGCACATTTATCTTATAGATGGGGGTAAAATGAATATAGGCGCATATCCATAGTTGTATTGGAGCAGGAGAGAGATCTTTTTTTATCTGCACATTTATATTGCTATATCAACAAGATATCTAGATGTGTAAAATGAATGTAGGCACATATATCCATATTCCACCAGAAGATATCTCCACAAGATATTCTAGCAGGAGAAATCATTTTTGATCTGCACAATCATATGGTGCTGTGTAGCTGTGTCATCAAGATACCTCTGACCTAATTCCCTGTATTGAGCACAAATTTCCTTCTTTGTTAGGCAGACGGACTATAAAATGACTATTGTGGCATCTCCGTAGTCGCCATTGTGACGCATGGCTCCGGTGACGCCGAGGCTACCGTCTGGATGGCGGCGCTGGAGGCCTCGGCCATCCTGCGGAGTTACGCCGCAACTGACTCCTCATCGAGGAACACGAACAACGAAGCGATGGCCAACCTTGTCCTCCACAACCGCGATCATCTACCTCCACAAGGGGGCTTTTGGTTGTCCACCTAGACGGGGACACACTGAGCTACCTGGGGTACCAAAAGAAGGCACTCGAGTGTCGGTTCTGCTGCTCGGAAGGATTCGTCAGCAAGTATTCAGCTGGTGAGTTGGGTTGGCAATGCGTATCCCATTCGTACATCTGTGTTTTTAGCCAACGTTGTATTCCTTCCGTGTTCTTCATCAAATTGACTTTGTGGAACAACGGTCGATTGCAGATCGCAGAGCTGCAGGTGCAGTCGCCACATCCGCTCCACCGCAGAATGAACTTTCTGAGGTATACCAAGCCAGTGGCGGAGTGGCTGTGGGCTGTGATGGACGTGTCTGTCGACAGTATCCTTGGACCGCCTGTCAGCCACACTCTGCAGGATGCTTCCATCCGGCTGCTGCCTCGTTGAGGACATGGGCAATGGATATTGCAAGGTAACTACAGTCGTACTCTTGCTTTCTACATTCATATCCCTAAACAGTAATTATATTTCAGAATTCGTATCTTCAACTTGAAATTCTCTCTCGTGCATTTGCAGATCACATGGTTTGTCCACGCTGACTACCTATGACCAGACCACCGCGCCGACAATATTCAGACCACTGTTCCGCTCTGGGAAGGCTCGGTGTTTTGCCGGCGTTGCCGCCCCTGGCCACTGCAAGAGGACGTACGGGCTGGCGAGCCACGGTGGCAATTGAATCGGCTTCTATGACGTGTTCTGAATAAAAAAGAAGGGTTTCAGACGCATGCATGTAGTCTATTTTATGTATTGTTTTTTTCATTTGCTTTCAATTGAGTCGTGTGGAATTTGTCATTAGTCGGATTATAGTCCTTACAATAGGGCTGTTTGTATATATTCTGAAATTGGGCAATAGGTAATTTATGCTTTGTTTCATTATCTATTGTCTACAGACGACAGTAGTAGACTGAGGATGCGAAGTGTTCACCCTTGGAAATAATGGGAACATGATTTTGTTTCACATTTTTTTAATTTTTTTGGTTAGTGCCGACATGTTATGTTCTTCGTGGCACTTCAAGCTGAGATACGGTGTACACTCCTCTATTTAACTTCATTTTATCAATTGTTCCCTATACTCCCTCCAGACGGTAAAAAGAATGCAATTGTAGCGTTCAAATTTTTTCCAAGAAAAAATGCTAAAGTTGCTGACAGAACTAGTACGAGCTAGGGTGGCACTGCAGCCACCTCACGCATGCAGACGCGATGGACAGATGCACATTGTCAAAAAAAAAATACTCCAGCCACTCGTTATTGCCTTCGAGAAGACTCTAGCACTCGATACTGCCTTTCGACAACAGTCCAGCCAGCTAAGGACAGTGGCAGAGTAGGGGCATTTTGGTAATTTAACAAGTTGCATTGGTAACCGTGTCTAGTCTTAGAATTGCATTCTTTACGGACGGAGGGAGTATGCCCTTGCACAGTTAGGGAATTTTCACTTCCCAGTGGTGCGTTGTTATTCCTTATTTTTTACATATAGGCCCTAGACTTTAGTAATTACAGAATATAGCGGACGTTTAGAAGGGGCTAGCGCGCTCCATGTTTCCACAGCAGGTTATATGTGTATTTCTCGTTCGGCATTTCCTTGGTCTTCTCCTCAATCTTCTCCATCTCTGTGGACGACTAGCCTGTGCCTTCGTCACATGGATTGCTCCCATGAGCAAGATACCTGCATTCTAAATGATGGCTTTCTTGAATCCTGCATTGTACATACAGATGACCTGCCCAATATATATATTTCATATAAGAGGACATAGTGCACAAAATTCCGCAAAATTCCTTTGTCAAAACATGCTCATTTCTGAGCATTTCTATAGTCCAGCAAATTGAAGCAAAATCCCAGGATGAAAATCTTTTCTACCATGCGCTGAAGTCTTACTTATCCACCTCCAATACTGCTCTGAATTGCATGGAATGTCATGTCATTAGTGTCACAACATGATACAACAATATATAGACCAAACCACATGAACAATAGCTCAAAAAACAGATGAGAGTGATTCCTTGTGATCACAGAAGTAACATGTTGGATTACCGTCCCGGACACTTTCTTTTTGTCATATTATATTTAGTAAAAAGGCATCAATATTTTCTATCTACCAGAGAAAGGTTATGATTTGGTCGGTGTATTTGGCCTCCCCACATATGAACAAAGGACTGCCCTGTCTTAGAGCAAGTCAAATGATCATACACAGATATAACTGAGAAAACTCCATTCTTGGACCATTTCCAGGAGAGCACATATCATCTACATTCAAGCATAAGCCAAGAATATTGTCCCATTACATAGACCAATGATAGTGAATGCATAAGTGTGATCTTTTTCTCCATATATATTTAGCTAATTCATAGAGAATGTGATGAGAAAGACATTAAAGTTTGTTTCGGGAACAAAAATCAGTGGACAGAAGAATGCTATCACCTCTACCAGCTTTTACATTTCCTTTCAAATATTATGTGCTTTTGAATTTAATTTGAAAGGTCAATCAAGATGGGGAATCATTTTTATATGGTTTAACGGTGCCCACAAGTGAAATTAGACAAATATTTAGCCCGACAATATCTTGCCAAATGCCATTTCATGTTCTAACTCACCACCACTTACAAGAAGAGTCATATTCATTGTCCTTAAATTTGAATGTCTAATGCACCTTTTTTTTTTGCATTTACATATATGCACCCATTTCACATGATGGTACTTCCCCATAATGAACGGGGCTAGTGACAAACATAGACTAAAAGGGGCCTCCAGGCCAGGCCCAGGGCACTCTAGGTTGGTAAAACCAACTTGTTCTAAGAGCAGCCACAATGTTTACTACCACAATCGGTAGTAACATGGGTCCAAGGCAATGCGGTAGTAGTGAAGCACCCGGCTCACAATGTGCACCCCGCATAAGGTGGGGCCCGCATTAGAAAAAAATCGATTCCCCAACCTCCTCGATCCTTCCCCGCGCGAGGCCATGGGCGGAGAGGAGAGAGAAGCTTCAGATCCCCAATCTTGTTCCGCCGCCCGTCTTCTTCCTCCTACGGCGCGGCTGCCTCCTCATCGCCAGATCCCGTGACGGGCAGCTTCCACGGCGGCGACTTCCCCCACTGTCCTCGACCGCACGCCATCTCCAATTACCGTGCCGGCGGTTCATGAAGCTAAGCCGAGAGGGTAGTGGTTTCGTCAACCACCGGCGGCCGCACATCCCGAGCGGGCGTGCGGTCCTCCCCGGGGCCGGACTGCGGCGGAGTGAACTCTCCAACAAAGCTGCAATGTTGTTGTATCATGTTCTACTTGCCCGTTTGCTATCCTTGTGCTCGGTCATAGAGCACTAGTACGTGCATGACAATCCACAAGTATTGCTACTAATCTTGTTGTTGACAAATTAATACATTGATGAATTACAATACAAGTACTCGAGAAATAAGCACGTATATTCTAAGTTGGATCGGTGAAAACAAATTAAACTAGTAAAGTACATGGTCGATCTGAAGCTAGTATAGTCTAATCTTGTTGTTGCTGACCTCTAAATTTCTGTCAAATGTGCTCTATTAAATCTTCCTTGAGACGCCGATGTGCTGTTCGGTCATGAAGGCTCCTATTTTTCTCTAGGACTTCTACAAATCCATATATTGGGCCCTGTTCAAGCCCTATTATTTGGGCAGAAAATTGTCCTTGCTCATATGTGTTCTCATCTGGGATGTTATAGCAATCTCTCTCATCCTCAACTATCATATTGTGTAAAAGAACACATGCATACATTATATCTGCAAGCTCTTTCCTTTCCCAAAGACGTCTTTGGGTGTCGTATGATGGCCCAACGTTTACGCAAAACACCAAAAGCTCGTTCGACATCTTTCCTCGCTGATTCTTGATTTGTGCATATAATTTATGCTTATCACTTTTGGGGTCTGGCTGATTGATTTGGCAAACCTTTGCCCGCTCTAGATAGATACCGTCGACTAGGTAGTATCCCATGTTATATTGTCTTCCATTAACCGTAAACTCAACGGTGGTGCTCTTCCTTGTAGCACATCGGTGAATAATGGAGATCGGTCCAATACATTGATATCATTGTTTGAGCCGGCAGCCCCCAAAAATGCATGCCAAATCCACAAGTCTAACGATGCAATCGCTTCCAAGCATGATTGTGGGTACTCCATAATCACCCACATGTAAATTGCCCCTTCCATGCAATCGGGCAATTTTGCCATTCCCTGTGCATGCAATCAACACTACCCAACATTCCGAAATCCATGTGCCTCACCGAAATGAAGTAAACGTTGAATATCTTCAAGAGGGCCCACGCGGATATTGATGACCAAATAAGTGCCTCACACCTTGAACAAAGTTGATCATGCACTCCATTGCGGTGCTTTCGCCGCCCCAAATGATTCATCCATAAGATCATTTGGGGTACCGTATGCCAACATTCGGATATAAAGAAGGTGCATTTTCGCAATGGTGATAGACCCACCTTGCCAAATGCATCTTGCCTAAGACGAAAATATGGAGACCAAACCCTAAGAGCATCTACAATGTAAAAAATAGATCCTTTCTCATGCGAAATATTCTATGAAACTCGATCATCATTGTATAAAGGATTGCTTGAGAAAACTTAGCAAACAACATTTGTGGTCACCTTCATGATCTCTATTGATGTACCTACGTGTATAGCCCCCACGAT
>JADLZK010003532.1:0-31656 GCA_015847255.1 Hyparrhenia diplandra
CATTCTGATAAATGAAATTTGATGTGCTTAATGACGCTCTACATTTGAAACATCATATACTTCATATGTGCACAACGATACCAGGGATACACAGACAAGGATATCCATTGGAAAAGATTTTTTTTTGAACCAGGGATCACCCCATTTCCATTGCATGAGAACAGAAATACAGAGTTTTAACAGAAAGTTCAGAACAGCACAGACATTACAAAAAGGTTCAAAGAGAAGAGTCCAGAACTCCTAAACGGGATTGGAAAAGAGAATTATTTTTTAATATATAGTTTAAGCAGGAACTGCTACATGACATCATTAGTCAGGGGTTCAGATTCTTGCTTCAACATGAAAGTGTTGCAGAACCGACACAAGCAGGAAGAAAAACGTCGTTCTGAACACCATTCTCGAATCCATCCTTGCAATACCTCACTCATTTTTTTAAAAAAAAAAAGGACGAAGGAATCCTATAAACGAAATTCTTAGCTTCATGTCTAACAAATATCATAGTGCCGAAAATGGTTTTACCATATCAAAGTGCGGTGCACAACTGCACATCATTTATCCATCTCCCAGATAATAGCACTATCCTCTGCACAAATGAAGCACAACTATTAAGAATTAGAGTTTGTGCAAAATACAGAAGCAATGAAAGTTTTGCAGACACGATGGTACTGTAAATCCTTAAGAAAACAGAGTGCGTGATTTGATGATTTTCCCTGCAATGTACCTTTGATCTTTTTGTTTATCCACACCTCAATCAGCATCCCTGCACCAACTCCAGCAGCACACACGGCACCATAGATTGCCAGTGCAGAAGGCAGAGATCGCCGAGGCAGAAAATAACACTCTGGGACTTGTCTAATCTTCTTTGGAAGACGCTTCTTGACAACTGGTTGGCTAGATTCCGTAGTCACTGCACCGCCCACAGTCTTCCAGTCCACATTCTTCAGCATATCTTTCGAGTCCTCACTAGCCATTTAGAAGCTGTGTATGCACAAAGGTTATGACAGTCAGCAAAGACACATCATCTGTCTCAAAATTGGATCCTACTACAATCTAATAATATCCAGAATAATTGGGACAGTCAGCAGAGCATACTGTTGCAACTAGTAGCATATTTGCAGATTTGCTACCAGCAGGCAGATAGAGATAATAAATCTAGGATGTAGGAACAATAATGTCAAATAAACATCTTCACAAACAACTCATTTCATAATCCTCAAGCATCCATCCATTCACTGATCACCTACAAACTAAGTTCGTAACTGAAATTGAAAACCTGTCAGTTCCCATAACAGAGTGCATGACTAGGTAGGTCAGTAAATCGCCAATCTTAAAAGGATCACTATGGCACGATTCCAGTTTAAAGGAAGGTGCATACAGAGGCAACACAACACACTGTCAGTCCAATCCTTGTAATTTTCTCCAAAAAGTGAATAACGAGGAGCTCGAAACTAGTCGACCGTGACACACCCGATCTACAGAAACCAATTCCTAATCTGGCTGGAACAAGCATGCATGTCCACGCATCTGATGCCATGACTATGAGAAGAAGCGAGGCCAGGCCAACCAGGTGGCGCGGTTGGCTGTGGATGAGAAGTGCAGTGAATCCTCTCACCTGGGTGAGCTGGATGATGGCGGCGGCGGCGTTGGTGGGCACTGAAATGACGCCTAGAATCAGTCAGCTATTAGGGTTGCAACTCCCGAGTCCGCACGGCGGGCGGATGGACGGATCGTACGGAAAACGGTGCGTCCGGAGTCGCTTGGGCTGGATTGCCCGGTGACTGCCGACGGCCGACGGCGAGTGCTCCTCCCTCCGGTGCGATTGGTTGGCAACTTGGCGGCTGAGCGACGGGGAATTGAGGAATTCGACCAGAGAGAGAAGTCCAGAGCGGAGATAGGAGATGAGAGTGTCACACGTACATGGGCCAGAAGAGTGTTGGGCCTACATTCTACACAAGGTCCATCGCCCACTCAAAAGGCCCAGACAGAAGGCCTGTTAAGCAATCACGACCTAGGGTTTTCATCCGTGACGAGCCAGCCATATAAAAGCTCAGGGCACCAGCTTACCTCTCGATCTCTCTTCTCGCGCCGCCACCTCCCTGCTCCATCTCTCTAGCGCACGGCGCAGCCCTCCGAAACCCTAAACTCCGGCGTCGACGATGGCGGCGGCACCGGCAGGCGGCGTCGCGCGGACGCTCTCCCAGCGGGAGCAGGACATCCAGATGATGCTCGCCGCCGACGTCCACCTGGGCACCAAGAACTGCGACTTCCAGATGGA
Source organism: Hyparrhenia diplandra (assembly GCA_015847255.1). Lineage (NCBI taxonomy): Eukaryota > Viridiplantae > Streptophyta > Magnoliopsida > Poales > Poaceae > Hyparrhenia > Hyparrhenia diplandra. Next base: position 2,276 of record JADLZK010003532.1, read on the forward strand.
GCGCTACGTGTACAAGCGCCGCACTGATGGTAAAAGTCCAATTCTCTCTAGGCTAACCAATTGTCTAGATCGAATGCGTCTTGTTTTCGATACCTAGGTTTAGATCTCTTGGGATCTTGCTATGCGCATCTGTATGTACTTCCTTGTTAAGGTTTTCTGGTATCAGTATGTTAGTATGTGATTTCTAGATAAGGGTTTCTGGTACCAGTGTGATACACATATGTGCGCCGTCTACTTTTAGTATTATTTCCCCAGTTTGGTCTTGCGGATTTGTCTAGCATGAAGATTTGTAGGGTTCTGGATTTAGCGTGATACACATACGTGTAATGTCTAGCTGTTACATTACATGTGCTATTAGTCTCACTGTCATACCATGCATATGATCTGTGGGATTGGTTCAGACTAGATTCTTTCAAAATTAAAGGATCAATGGACTGATCGAATATCTCATGTCTACGTTGCTTTGTTTGATCACTGGAGTCAATGCAAAGAACGTCTAGTGGTCTGATGCTGTTGTTTATGCCAATGAATCCCCTTTGTCATTTGACCATGATGAGCAGCAAATTTACAGTAGTGCTTTTGTATATTATCATCCTTCAGGTATCTACATTATTAACCTTGGCAAGACATGGGAGAAGCTTCAGTTGGCTGCCAGGGTTATTGTTGCCATTGAAAATCCACAAGATATCATCGTCCAGTCTGCTAGACCTTATGGCCAGAGGGCTGTCCTCAAGTTTGCGCAGTACACTGGTGCTCATGCCATTGCTGGCAGGCACACTCCTGGTACATTCACCAACCAGCTGCAAACCTCATTCAGTGAGCCGCGCCTTCTTATCCTGACTGACCCTAGGACCGATCATCAGGTAAACTTATATCTGCTGAAATCAAAACTTTGTTGATTCAGAGCACTTACAAATCTTCTGTATCAAACTTTGTGTAGCCTATCAAGGAGTCTGCGCTTGGAAACATTCCCACCATTGCCTTCTGTGACACTGACTCGCCTATGCGCTATGTTGACATTGGCATTCCTGCCAATAACAAGGGGAAACAGAGCATTGGTTGTCTGTTCTGGCTGCTTGCCAGAATGGTCCTCCAGATGCGTGGTACAATTCTTCCAGGACACAAGTGGGAAATCATGGTAAACTGATATAGTCTGGAGTAGTCTCATTCCTGCCAATTTCCGACCTGTATAAACAAAGCATTTACTTTGTGTTGCCTCTTGAATCATATGCTTGTTTCTCTTTTGCAGGTTGATCTCTTCTTCTACAGAGATCCAGAGGAAGCAAAGGAGCAGGAGGAAGAAGAGGCTCTGGTTGCTCCTGACTATGGTGCAGTTGCAGAATATGCTGCTCCAGGGGGTGACAACTGGGGCGCCGACTGGGGAGCTGGTGAAGCTGCTGCTCCGCCTGCTGGCATTCCAGCTGCTGGTGCAGACTGGGCTGCTGCTCCAGGTCTAGTTACTCGTCTCATAATAATATGATTTGCATTTACAGATGAGACATTCTAATTTTTGTAGTAGTATTCTGTTCCACATGCTTAGTTTGTATAGGGAAAAATGTTTGAATGATCGATGGTTGATGCTGACCTTTTGTGTGCCTAGAAGTAGATTGCTATTGTGTCTAAAGCTGGAAGGTGCTTTGATCTTAAGCTTTGATATGTTTTTCTTGAATTGCTTTAAATTCAGTGGACATTTTTTTATCACAAGTTACCCTTTGTCATATATGATTTTGTGGGTTATTATTATTGAAGCTTTAGATCAGTGAAGAGTATAACTCAATAATGTTTGTTCATGTTTGCCTGTTAATTTTTTTTATTATCTAGTTATTATGTGCTTGTTTAGCTTCATACACCTGTGGCTCTTACATTCGGCCTTTGAATTTCAGCTCCTCCTGCTGATGGTGCCTGGGATGCAGCTGCGGCTCCAGCAGCCACCGGATGGGAACAAGGCGCTGCCCCTGTTCAGGCTCCTACCCCTGACTGGTCGTAAAGAGTGAATCAGCATGGTTGATGGCTTATAATTGTCATCATCAGAACTTGTCTGTAGACATTGCTTGAGAAGTAGCTTTGAACCTTTTACGTACTACTAGATGACAATCAATTTTGTGTTATCGACTCTGCTCTTTGTTGTCTTGAATGGATAGCTCTGTTTTGAGCGTATTTTTGTGAGCTGTATGCTCTTCCTTGCAGCAAATGTCTTGCCTGCTTGCTTGTTGTGGGGATCTAAATGGCTCCTCGTTGTCATCTCAAATGGATAGCTCTGTTTTGATCGTATTTTTGAACTATATGCTCAGCAAATGTCATGTCTTCTTGCTTGTTGTGGGTTCCAAATATGTGAGTTGTATCAATGTCGTAATGTGGGACACCTCACCCAAGATTTGTTGAACAGGTTCGCTGAAGGTTGATGAAGCATAGTTTTTTGGTACAAAGGCAGTGCCAGGCACAGGCTTACAACAGGGCTCTGATGTCGCCCTCAGTTTGGACGTGCCGTCTGGTGATCTCTGGCACGCTCCGGCAGCCGCAGAGTGCCATGGCCAGCTCTAGCTCGTCGTTGAGCATCTCGATAACGTGCCTCGCGCCAGCCTCCCCGCGCGCTGCCAGCCCGTAGAACACCGGCCTTCCCACCTGCAAACACATCACTCAGGATTTTCCACACGGTTCCATCTCTGAATTAGCAGTGACCTGTAGTTGTTGCTTTACCATGACTGCGGTGGCGCCGAGCGCCAGCGCCTTGAACACGTCGGTGCCACGCCGGACGCCGCCGTCCACCAGCACCGGCACGGTCCCCGCCACCGCCTTAACCACCTGCAAAGCAGCGCCGCCCGTCGTGAACGTCTGTGTTTGCATGTGCGCGCCTTGTCTGGAGGAGAAACGTGGGCGACGGCCGGCCGGCCGGTTGGCCGTGCTGTGCGTTACCTCTTCGAGCACCGAGATGGTGGCCGGCGCGTAGTCAAGCTGTCGGGCGCCGTGGTTGGACACGATCACGCCGGCCGCCCCTGCCTCCACGGCGTTCCTAGCTGTCCAACGCCGCAGAGTGTCATCCGAGTTCAGTCAGTGACCATAGGAAATTACCATTTCCAGTGCTACGATTCAGCAATTCAAAGCTGATATTACGGTGGTGATTTCATTACCGTCCTCGGCGGTGAGGATGCCCTTGAGCAGGATGGGCAGCCTTGTTACGGACTTGAGCCACTCCACGTCCTGCAACCAAACCACACACAAATTCAGGCAACAAACTAAAGAAACGGACGGCATCAACCACCATACTCGTCGCCACATAATTGCCCGGCCGGCCGGCAAGACTACTGCTCCCGGTCCATCAGGCCATCACGCCATGCATGGACGCATGGCCACCGCCCACCGGTACAGAGATTCATGGCCGCAGCAGGTAGCCAGGTTAGTGTCCTAATGGCAGCTCCCCGTTTTAATGGCAGGCATGTTAGCCATATGCTGATATGCTGCTCTCTCAGTCTCTCAGAGCAGAGGCTCTCAGTATCCCGTGTAGCGACGACATTGGTGCCTGACGCGGACGCGTCCTTGGCACCCCATCCATAACTGATCCGTATGCTTGCAAGTACTCTACTGTAGTGCGCATTGTGGGCGGGCGCTCGCACATGTTAGGGCATTCAAGGTTGAAGAAAATCATGATGGCACGGCCACCGGTTGCGCTGTGCTCTACGTACCTTCCACGACGACGAGGGGTCCAGCGTCTCGCGCGCACGCCGTTCCAGCTTGGATCCGCCTTCCTCCTCCTGGGTAATCATCAAGATGAGAGCGTGGTTTAGTCTTTCAGAAAGGAAACAGAGTTTGGACCCAATTTTTAGATAATGGAGACAAGCCACTATGATTGAACAAGCTTTTAATTTTGTACGTCTGATGGACCGCTTGTATTATCGAGCAACTGTTACACTCACAGTGTCAAGATTGTCGTCGAACGACATTAAACCTTCAAGGTTTGGGGACACCGGAGCGATCATCCTGGATCAACAACCAGCTCAGGCACACAGAATCACAGATAAAAGAAGAGGAAAAGCAACTTGTGATGTTTTTCAAGCTATTGAGATGCTCTACTTAATTAAAATGCATTGATGATCATGATATGACACAGGAAGATAGTAGCTTATGAAATCTTAGCATTGAAGTAGCATTGCGTTAGTATGGTAATGTGATTTGTAAAGAATGTAATTTCACTGAATTTCAGGAAATCACGAGAAATAGAATCACTTGATCAAGCACTGTACTTGTTTCTGATGTCAGCTTCACGCCTACCGAGCACAGGTGTGTCAACTGTGAAAACAACTGCCTTGAATCCTAAACTCTCAGCTCGCTGTACCAATGTTGCTGAAACATCCCTATTCTTGTACACCTTAGGCAGACAATGGAAAAATTCAGAGATCAGGTGGCTGCAGAATGAAGGATTTCCTTAATGTCAAGGCCTCATACATACATGTAACTGATAGAAGCGGACGGCGTCACAGCTGGAAGCAACCTCCTCCATCTTGCAGCTGGATGAAAATGACAGAACCTGTATGGCATGTAAGAAAATGTGTAAGAATCTACAGAGGACATGGAAATGAGTGCATCATCAGATGACCCTTGAATCAGAAAATTTTCAGTAGGTACCATTATGGTGCTGCATGCTGCTGCAGCTCTCGCTGTGGCCACCTCCCCTGAAATGAGAATTTAACCAAAGAGTTTGTGGAGATATCACCAATCCTTTTTTTTTTTTAAAGAAAAATGGAATTGTTTGTAGCCGCACACAGCCTTGTCTTTTTACAATGTTATTTCAGCTATTCTGCTGATGAAATATAAAGGGTAACTCTGAAGAATCCATAGCACCAATCCTCAGAGGAAAACTTCGATGAGTTTGAGTTTCTGTACCTTCTGGAGTTGCTAATTTCTGTGCCCCTGTTGGAGCGACAATTATTGGTGATGGCATATCAAATCCTAATAGGCTTGTTGACATGTTTATCTTGCTGACATCCACAAGTACCCTTGGCCTCAACCTGTGGAATTTATGCCAAAAGATCAGGTCCTACTTCTGAATGAGGTTCAGGATTAGTGGTGAGGTGAACAATACAGAATTCTTCCATATGCTGCAATATTTTCCCTAAGCGTGTACTCATCCTCCGCACCCCCACTGATGTAATCATAGTGCATCTTTGGCAGTGCTTTCTTGGCGAGCTCTTGATACTCCCGGACATTGACTGGTAGATTTATCCTCCATTCCTGCTCCATCAAGATGCCAATGTTTATAAAAATATCACTGTGGTTTTATAAACATAGCCAACATATTTTGCCTTTGAGATTAAAGCTACTCAATGAAAGTTTATGCCGCAGAAAAACTATTTGAATTCAATTTTCTTGGGATTTGAACTCCAGCCACGAAGGAGCTCAGAAGTGGATTTCTACTCACAATCTGTGATCAACATGGGCAATAAAGGGAGACCTAATAACAGGCTAAAATGGCTACAAACCATTTTTCACACATGATTTGTTCAACGTTTCATCACTTTTCATCCGTCATACAAGTTCACTGGCACATCATGCACATATCAATGCAATAAACAATGGCCTTGCTGTTTGGATGATACTGGCAACTCAAATTTTAGAGTTTTTGGGTTTTTTGACCGCCAAATAACCCAAAAGTAGACTCTGACTGATGAAGATAAGTTCTGCACTTTGGGTTATTAAATCTGTAACCCAGCAATTGGAGAAATACTAAAGGGGGTGATATTTGCATATATAACTTTGCTAGGTCTAGGACCAATGGCATATTAAACCAGTCTATTTTCCTGAAAATGATTGGAAACGTGTTCAACGCTTCAGCCCCAAACTTTTCATTCGATGGGTTAGAGTTACTTCAGGTTGGTTACAGTTACTCTCAAGTATCAATGCCTTAAACAGCAAAAGATGTGTTAAACAGGCAAATTTGATGGTTCATTACTGATACTGGCAATACAAAAATCCTAGAGTTTTTAATTCCGGTCATTTGACCGTCAACATCAACAGAAGACTTCTGACTGATGAAGATAAGTTTTGCACTTTGCAGTCATTAAAGTTTACAAACAAGCATGTATTGTTCGAGAAATACTAAACTTTTCAGACATCCCATATATATATATCTAAGCGTTAGGTCTAGGACCAATCTACAAGCATATTAACTGAAAGGTTTATTGTCCTGACGAAGCGCAACTGAAACGTGTCCCACTGACTTCAAGACGAGCCCCAAATCAGGGAAAGGGCACGGCGGATGGAGATGATTACTGTATAGAATTGGCAGACCTCTACTCTAGTACACCGCAATGCCTTCTGTGGCACAGAGTTGGAACATTCAAGATTTGCAGCATCTATCATATACTCCTCCACTAAAAGAGTTGCACAGAAATTAATCTCCACGGTGGAAACAGGAAGCTAATTAAAAGCAAAAACCTCATATCGGGAGACTCAAGGAGGGACGACAGCGAGCAGGAACAGCGCCATACCTCTACTGAGTATTGACTCTCGGAGATGGATCGAGGTCGCGGAGGGAGGGCTATCAAGGGGGCATACATGGAGATGGAGGATTAGCCATTGGCCCCTTGGCGGAATGTCAGAAGCTCAAGTAGAGGGGGAGACACAGGATGAAGATGACACAGGACCCGACATTTCATGGTGCTCTGGTCACATCGACGTACTGCAGTGCTCCAGTGCGCATGGAAATTTTGCAAGGTGTGTTTAGATCCCAATTCTTCCCCAAAAACAAAGAGCAAAAGAATCATTGCGCCCTGTTCTTATGAGGATAATATTTACCATTCAACGTTGACATTTATCTTTTTCAAAATTTTACCCAAACAAATTAAAACACACCCCAACAAAGAGCAAAAGAAATGTCACGTTGATTTTTTCTTCTCAAAAAGTTTTTTTATTGTAAAAAGCTTTTTTTCTAAAAAACGCAAAAGGCTTATGTGCCTCAAAAGATCTTTTTATTATTAAGATTGAGAAGAAGTGAAGGTTACTCCAACGCCGCCTATCAAGAAGAAGTGAAGGTTACAACGCCGCACAACTGATGCACCAGGGGTGTCACCTGCCCTAGCAAAAAGTTTTAAACAAGTTTTCTAAGCACAAATTTTATGTGCACATAGACGAACCTGCTGAAAGTATATTGGGCAAACCATTTCTAAATATTTACCATATCAAATGTAAAACGTTTTTAATTAAAGGGGGTCTGGAACGCACAAATGTGCAATGTTTTTTTTTTCTTAGGAAAGCGTGCATTACTGCGTATTGCATCAAGAGAATGGGAGAAATTACAAAGGACTCACTAATAATCCGTAAATTATTGACGAACTCCACAAGCACAAACAAACATCAACAGATGGGGGTGGGGTGGGGGGTGGGTGGTGGGGTAACTAGTAGCGGACCCAGAGCCACATATAGTGAACCTAAAAGCGACAAAGCATCCGTCCAACCAGCCCTCGAAAAGCAAAGCATCTACGGGAAAGACAATGATCCTTGTGCAAAGCGTCCATCTTTGTGGAACCACCTCGGCGACAAAGCTACCACCGAAAGGCTTCCTCAAGACCACGGGCAACAACTTACCTGAAGATACACCGACGGCAAAGCATCCACCCAAGCGAGGAGGAACATGAAGCGCAGATAGGTGCAGTAAGCGAGCCAGATGACCAAAGCTACCATGAATGAGGAGCGGCGGGCCGTAGAGATTCTTCAGCAATGCCTTCAAGAAGGGGGGTGATGCCGAGGACGCCATCGCTGCTGGCCTTAGAGAGCTAAGGCGAGGCCTTCACCCGAATCCGGCGCCAATGATGATAGCATGAGACTCAAAGACGACGCCTTCAAGAAGGATACAACGCCAAAAGGTGTCGCCATCGTCCGCCCGACCACGTCGGGCTGAGCTTTCGCCCGGAGCTGCATGCAACGAAGTCACCAATGGACGAGCGATTCGTCGCCAACCACGCCACCACGGCGTAGATGACGCACTGCTAGAGCAATCTCCCACACGACCGTGGTGCGAGACGACAAGAGTTTCTAGCCACGCCGTCCAAACTGCCGCTCACCCCAGCCGCAGTCCGCAGAGGCCCCGACGCCCCTGTCCTAGCCCTTCCGTAGAGGAAGGACGACGTCGCCGTCAGAAGCACAGCCAGGAGCAAGCCTACGGTCGTCTTTGGAGGTGCGGGAGAGCAAGCGGCGGACGCTAGATCCGAGGGCCCAAAGGAGCCAATCCGGCTGCCGCCAAGCGGGTCGGGACGCCATGACCACTAGGCTGCTGAAGGCTGCCGCGTGGTGGCGGCGGCGGCGGGGGGGCGGGCGGTGCGAGATCAAGGCAAAGGGGCCGGACCCATGCGGCCCGCGACCCGGCCCGACGCGGGGCGGAGCCCGCTTGGCCGACCGCCGAGCGAGCGGTGATGGGAGAGGAAGGGAGGGGGTGCGAGGGGCCAACAACCGCCGGATCCGTCGGCGGGTCGTGAATCCGGCCGGCGAGCCGCCCCTAAGGCCGCCGGGCGCGCCGTCGGGTAAAGGAGGGAGGTGAGGGGAGGGGCGGGAGGAGGGAGGGCGGGCCCCCTTTTTGAGGACGCGCTCCGGCGGCCGCCACCGCCGCCCCGCGGGCAAAGGGGGCGGCGGCGGCGGAGGGGAGGGGGTGGAAGGGTGGGTGGCGGCGGTGGACGAGCTCCCGCCCCGAGTCGCCCGACGGGGGGCACTCAAGAGCCGTTTGGGGGGTTGTTTGAGATATCAACCGCCTGCTACAAATGTGCAATGTTAATGGTACTATACATTAGAGTAGTTTTTCTCTCTCGTATCCAAAGGAAATAAAAAAAGAGCATTTAAATGATTTCAAATAAAAAAAATTGTCAACCATGTGTCTGTAGATCTTATTGAGAATTATAGTTTGGTGTGGACCTAGGTCGTTCAAATATTCTAAATGGAAAAGGTGTTGTCTACAAAGATTTCACACTGGTGGTCTCAAACCATCCGTACTAGACGACATTTTTCTCTCTTCCACCGTTCCACGTCAGACAAGTCACAAGAACATAGAAACATGTGACATCTCTTCTAGAAGGCTGATGTTTTTTCTCTGTTCACGCCCTTACAATACGGGTTACGAGTTCAAGCTTAATCCAGCTCAGGTTCAGAGGTATTATATTGGCGACGCACAAAGTTTGTTTCTTGACAGCGAGCACAATCCTCGGACAATGTCAAATCACATTCATATCATCGTTACCCTGACAGCGAGCACAATGGTCGGAATCTGTATATGGATTCAGGAAGTCGAGTCTGTCCGGATGATCGTCGCGGGTCACAGCAGGGCCCTGATCCGGTCGCCCTCGGTCAGGACGTGCGCCCTGGTGACCTCGGCGACGCTACGGCAGCCGCAGAGCGCCATGGCCAGCTCCAGCTCGTTGTTCAGCATCTCGATGACATGCCTCGCGCCGGCTTCCCCGCGCGCCGCCAGCCCGAAGAACACCGGCCTCCCCACCTGCAAACGCACGCGGCCATCCTCGTCGTCAGAATTAACGAACCAACCAAGCAAGCAACTGTCCACGGTTCAGTTCCTCTTCCAGAAGAGCAGCCCGTGCGTACCATGACTGCCTTGGCGCCCAGCGCCAGCGCCTTGAACACGTCGGTGCCCCGCCGGATGCCGCCGTCCACCAGCACCGGCACGGCCCCAGCCACCGCCTTAACCACCTGCAATGCAGCGCACCACACGACACGCCAACCCCGGCGGTCCTTGTCAGTTCACGGCAGCTATACCACCGCACGTCGCAATAACAGCACGGTTGTTTGCGTCCCACACAGGCAACGATCGGGTCCGGGGTCCGGCCGTTCGGGTCGGAGTCCGGGGTCCGGCCGTTCGGGTCCAGTCCTTCCGTTGCGTTTGCACGTGTGGCGCGGGCCAGGACAGGAGGATAAACGTGGCCGAGATGGTGGCGTTGGTCAGTTACCTCTTCGAGCACCGAGATGGTGGCCGGCGCATAGTCCAGCTGCCGGGCGCCGTGGTTGGACACGATCACGCCGGCCGCCCCGCCTCCACGGCCTTCCTCGCTGCCCAACGCCGCCGCCGCAGAGTCATCAGAGTTCAGTGAGTTCTCCAGTTCAGCACCATGCATGCATGCCAGCAACTCAAGGCTTACAGAATACTATTATGCTAGTTATCATTCATTACCGTCTTCGGCAGTGACGATGCCCTTGAGCAGGATCGGCAGACTGGTTATGGACTTGAGCCACTCCACGTCCTGCACGCACAAATTCAGTAAATAAACACACACCATCAGGCAATCATCAACCACTCGCCTGATTTCTCTTCTAAGAGGATGAAGTGAAGCCGGATTTTTCTTTCCATAAAACAAAATTGCCGGCAACAGCAAGACAGCCCGTCATGGCATGGTCACCAGTACAATGATACAAGGCCGGACTGTTCAATTCAAGGCCAGTACGTACTACGTAGGCCACCGTCGCTATACCAGCATGTTATTATATTAAGTGCCATATGACTGTTCAAAGAACAGTCTTTCAGTATCCATCGCACAGCCCTTATGCTCGATGTTGATGCGTCCATGCATTCCATAACTGTGGATGCCGGACCACATGCTATGGAATTCAAGAGCAGAGAAAATTTATGTCCTGGCTACCGGCTGCTCCTTGTTATCTGGACGTACCTTCCATGACAAGGATGGATCCAGCGTCTCCCGTGCGAATCGTTCCAGCTTGGAGCCGCCTTCCTGAAAAGACAATCAAAGATTGCAAGACGGTAATGGTTCAGTTTTTCAGAAAGGAAAGGAGCTCATCCACTAAATTTTTGTAGTTCTAAATAAGTGGTTTATTGAGCAAATGTTTTCACTCACAGCATCATCAAAGTCGTCTAATGACATTAAACCTTCAAGGTTTGTCAACCGTGGAGCAACCATCCTGCATGAACAATCAGGACAGTTACAGAACATCTCAAGATGAAAGAGGAGGGGAAAATGTTGCAACATTGTGCCGTTGAAGCTATTGCAATGCTCTGCATAAATGTATCGACGATCTATGGTATGGTATGAGAAGATAGTAGCTTAAAATTTTGACCTCAGTAGCAATGGGTTAGGAAACTGGAACTATGAATTGTAAAAGAACATAATTTCGCTGAACTTTGGGAGATTTCAACAAAGATACAGGCTCTGTACTTGTTCCTGATATCAGCTTCACGCCTGCCAAGCACAGGCGTGTCAACTGTCAAAACAATTGCCCTGAATCCTAAACTCTCAGCCCGCCGTACCAATGTTGCTGAAACATCCCTTCTCTTGAACACCTAAGGTACACAACGAAAACTTTCATAAATCAGGTAGTACCAGAAATGGGAATTAACTAAAAAAAATAGATCAATGGCAAGGCATCATACATATAACTGATAAAAGCGAATGGCATCGCAACTAGAGGCAACCTCCTCGATTCTGCAACTTGATGAGAAGGAAAGCACCTGTATGACATATATGAACACGTGTAACAATCTACAGAGGGCTTAAAGTTGAGTATATCGCCAGAAGACGACCCCCCACCCTTCCAACACACACATACACAAAAATCAGTAGTTACCATTATGGTGTTACATGCTGCAGCAGCTCTTGCTGTGGCCACCTCCCCTGAAGTGAACATTTAGCCAAGGGTTGTGGAGATACATAGCAGGTTTTATCATTTAAAACTTGGATGACCTGATTCTATACCTTCTGGATTTGCTAATTTGTGTGCCCCTGTAGGAGCGACAATTATTGGCGATGGCATATTATATCCTAATAAGCTTGTTGACATGTCTATCTTGCTCACATCTATAAGGACTCGTGGCCGTAACCTGTGTAATCGATGCCAAAAAGTAAGGACCCAATTCTTAATGATGTTTAAAAGTATTTGTGAGGCAGACAATACAGAATTCTTCCATATGCTGCAATATTCTCCCTCAGTGTATGCTCATCCTCTGCTCCCCCGTTGATATAATCATAGTGCATCTTTGGTAGTGCTTTCTTGGCGAGTTCTTGGTATTCCCGGACATTAACTGGTAGATTATCCTCCATTCTGGTTCATTAAATTGTTGAATAGGTCATTCTTATGTTGCAAATATAGATATATTACAGTCACGCAAGCACTAAATCATTTCAGTTTGGACACATAAACAAAACTTTAGGATACTTGCATGCTTCAAAAACAACAATTAGAGTAATACAGTCATTTTACTTCTGGGCTTTTATTTGGAATGGAAGATGACCACTTTACATTGTTCCTCAATTTTTCAAACTAGGCCAGAACTAGTAGATGCTAGAGTTAAGCAAAGTAGATTGCCTGAAGCTTTACAATATAATTTTTCTCTACGAGTGCCCAATAGATAAGGAGGAATATCTACATACTGGGCATCAGAAGAAGATTTAAGATAACCAAACATGTGTGGCCAAACTGCTATTTTTGGTACAAATGTAAAATTCCTGCTGCCTCGTCTTTACCAACCGTACCCCATCACAACCCTTTTAAGAAACACTTTATTTAACCAAAACAATTGAGTCCTCCTAGAAATGCAAATGCAAGATAAAAATCAAACTAGCAGATGTACATGGAATACAGCAATAAGTACCATGTGACAAAAACACATCTATGTATTGAAGTGAACTCAAAATTTATGAATCAGTTTCGATGAAAAAGGCAGATTCTAGTATTGCAACTGAGAATTTCAAGTTTTCAACCATCAGATGTAAAAGACATACTGACTGATTGACTTACATATGTCTTCACTTTTCAGTGAAGACATTGCATTCCCTGCAGTTTTAGGTGTAGTGGTTATGTACTACAAAAATAACTACTGCAGCAGATCGTACCTTTGTAGCGACTCTGGCTAGAGCTAGACACAACAATGCACATACAACAAAAGGCAGCAAAGTGGATTTCTACTACTGATCTATAATCAACAGTGGGCAATGAAGGGGAAACGAGAAAACTAAAATGGCTCTGAAATCGTTGTTCAGATCTTCTTTTTTTTTTTTCTTGAATACGCAAAAAGGGCTGTTCAGATCTAGTGTCGGTCCTACTCATCACAACTGAAACAGAACTCAATCTGTTCAGCATTCATCACGCTTCATTCTTCAGAAGTGCGCTGGCATGCTAAATACATGCTGCCCTTTGATGTATTTATGTATACTAGTCCTATGTCACAATCATACAGACTTAGTAAGGGAATATTCCAATTTTCACAAGAGATGTTCCACTCCCCACATAATGATAAGATGCACCCATAGCACCTATTCTTACTAAACTTTGAATTAATCTCTTCTCTGTCTTTAAGGACGAGTAAGACTGCTATATCTGAAACCCATGCCGTCACTGAAGTTTCCAGACATCTTCTCTCTTCAAAAATTACTTAAGCTTTCAGATACATATGTATATCTAAGTTAGGACCAAACATACTGCTATCTTCTGCTGCAAAGGTTAAATAAACTGAGATACTTAGAATACTAATCTGCAGGACTACAAAGCACAGGAAGTCCAGATTGAAGTGGCGCTTGTTAGAAGGCCAACACAACTGAAAGATAGTTTTCTGAAGAAACACAACTGAACGGGTGCCCCACTGAATTCAAGAGAGCCCCCCATATCTGGGGGCAACGCTGGATATATAGACGCGGACTGTACAAAATTGGTAGGCCGCCTAGTAAGTATGGCAATCCCTTTTATTGCTTACAGTTGGGGGGGCATTCAAGATTTTGCAGCAGCATCTAACATGGCCATCCACTAGGGTTCGGCGGAAATCAAGAAGATGCACACAGGCTTTCGCCACATGATTGGAACACAAAACTGAGAGAAAAAAATCGCATACGACTACCTGACTAGTACATGAGTGAATTGAAGAAGGAACAGTGAGCCGCAGCGCCATACCTGATCCTAGGGACTTGGGGAGGAAGGACTGCAATGAAGGATGGCAGAAAGATGAGTGAAAGGCAGGCAGCAGCTTCAGAGGTTTTTAGTGCTTGCCTCCTCGCCCTTTGGTTTAGATAAATTTAAATTTTGTGCTGATGACGTCGTATTTGTATCGCGTTTCGTTTGTTAGTGGTAAAATCTCAGCTATAGATACCATGCAATGTCCATCCGAACTGTGTAATTAGTTATTTTTTACCAAGGCTTTTTGGTGTATTTAATGTGATGTGATGGAGAGAAAGTGAGAAAAAGGTTAAACTTTGCAATCTAAACAAGGCCTTGGTGTGGTGTGATGATGTCAGAAACTCAGCTATAGGACAAGGCCAACGGTGTCCTGATCCTGATCGGCCGATCCTGCACCCAGAATCAAAAGTGACAGCAACGCTTTTTTCTTAAGGACGGCAGTGACAGCAATGCTTCACCGACTAGTCTTACCCTTTTCCTTAACAGGCCATTAAAATAATAAATCTCCTGCTTGTTCATCCAAAGTCCTCATTTAGGTACAGTGCCTGATTTTGTTAAGTCCAAGTTGCCTGATTTTTTTGAACTCCGAATCATAGTAATAGATAATGTGGCATTAGATAAGAAACAACATAAGGAGCTAAAAAAAATGTTGAATTGACAAAATTCTTGTGAAACTATGCCTGCCTTACATTGGGGACTTTAAGACACATGTGTCCATTGAACAGACGGAATTACTACTAAACTGCAGTGCAATTAAAACACCGTGGTCCTTTCCTATTCAGATTGTACTCGTATCAGCAACGCACCTATCATTGACAAATTATCTTCCTGTTGGACTGCAGAGTGGAGTACTATAGGCCAGTATTGATCTGCGGTCCAGCAAAAAAATTGACATGCGAAGGAAACCAAACTAACTTGGAAACTTTAGCTGAACTTGTACAGATGTAAGAAATGCTCAGAAAAGATTCTGATGAAGCTATCCGTACTTGCCATTGGATGATGTTTTGCAGCGCTATCATGATCCATCAAGCTCTCTTTGCTTCCTTCATTTTGAGGGCCGTTTTGGTTGGGCTTGCTGTGAGATTTTTTGGTGAAATTGGACAGGCTGGTTTTGCCAGGTCCAAGTTGTAATCATTTCCAATCTTAATTGAAAGGCATAGCTCCTACCATTTTTCTCAAAAAAAAAAATGTTGTAATAATTTAGCTACCGTGTAGATTTCTGGTTGTAAACGATTCCTAACAAGATAAGACTACCCTACCATATGAGTATAAAGGGTCATGATTGACTGAGGGCATCTGATCAATCAAAATCAATCTATATCTACTTATCATATTGCATTTTAACCTTTTTTTTTTACCCTTCTACAAGTATCTCCGACGAAATTTGTGTCGTTCTAGGTGGCTCTGCTGAACTAGAACAACCCTAGGGACACCTCTACAAATCTGCAAGTATCAAAATATTGTTTAAGGTTTTTTTATCATTTCTCCATCTAATAATTAAACTACGTGTTTTTAGGCCCTTTTTCTATCATCAACTGGGTCAATTCCATTATAGTTAATTTTTTTACAACAAAAACTGTGGGGAGATCCTTATACTTAATTAGGAGGTAGAGTCATTGCATTTAAAATCATTTAGGGTTTAAGTATTCAATATAAATTTAAGAAATGATAATAAAAAGATAGTGTTCTATATAGTTACTCACAAATAAATGCTTTGGGTTGGTCGATTTACAAAAGCGCACATGCTGACCGCTCCTTTAAAATGGCCATTAATAATTAAAGATCATTTGTTAGAGGCCCATCTCTGAAAATTGAAAACTCCTGTCTCTAATCATCTCTGAAACTATTCTCCTTAGTAGTGACAGTCTAGCATTCCTGTCACAATCTAATCATCTCTGAATCGATTCGGCCCCTTGGGAAGAATGTTGATGACGACATTGACATAATCTTTTTTTTTCTCGATCACACAAAGACTTGCACGTATTTGAATTAAGAGAAGAATTAAAGGTTCGATACAAGGGAATGGCACAACAAATATGCAATAACGCGCTAGGCCATTCCGGAACACAGAACAAAGTTAGCCGATTACTCTTTGCACTAAGCTACCTAGCCCATCGCCATTGAGAATTAACGACATTGACACAGTCGATACATGAACACATGCACAAGTACATATTGATAGACCCAATTACTCAGCATGCTAGCTCGTACATACATATAACAACTCAATTATCAGATGAGTTCGCTCTCTTAAGCATATGCTTAGGAAAAACGGAGAAGAAGAACAAGAAGGACGTACAACATAGCAAGTCTGTCATACACCAAACAAATCAGGGTTCTAGTACAGTGCATTAACTCCCCTCTTGGTCTCTTTGATTGTTCCCTCATGCATGTGCCCAACGCTTAACATGAAAAGGTAAGCATGTTTGATCCCATCCAATAACATCCAACGATGCACATGCATGGATACAAATATACTCCTATACAACACTAAAAGCTCATCGCCATCACAAACATCCGGCCTCATGCATGGATGGATATCGATGGACAAATCTTCTGCGTTCGCATTGACGAGGGCCGCCCCAATTATATGGCGGCGGGTACATCAATGGTGATCCATACAGTTCAAAGAAACATCAATGGTGATGGTACCATTGCATCGCAGGAGCATGTGGCCTGCTGGAGTACGAGAGAGGATGTCGATCGCCATTCATGCCTAGCAATTGTGCCTTCAGTACAAGCCCAAAGCCCCCCTCTTGCCATCTTTCCAGCACTGTAGCGCTTGGTCCATAAATGGGGCGCACACACTCGATCAATGCTGGCTGTGCTTGTAGAGACATGCAGTGCTTCTTAATGCTTTGTTATTGTTAGGTATCTACAGTATGGTCCATGCATACAGGCAGGCACAAACATACAGTGCAGCAGTGAACATCGCTTTCTTTTGGAAGAATCAATTGTACTGCTAGCTGCTACCATGATTCATTTTCCAACGCGAATTGCAAATCACAGCAGCTATATTTGGTATCTTTGTTGACCACCACCGTACCCCATGTTGACTCCTAGTTACTAGATCAGTAGCCAGTAGCAATAACAAGATGCTAATGGCAACTATATTTGGCATGTGTGATTACGTTTTCCGTGGATTTATTTGGCTTGCATGATCCATATTTTCCATCCTGTCGATTTGGTTGTGGGATTTATTTGGCTTGCATATGCATGGTCCATTTTCGGTCCTGTCGATTTGGTTGTGCTATTGTAACGGTAAATAAAGTATATGGAGAAAACATGCCCATGATCAAGTTTATGACTTCGATCTAGCATTTATGTAGTGGGTATAATATTTGGGAATGTAAGGACTTTGGTTTGGCTTGTTGTTTTCTCATTCTGCTGTGTGCAGCAACGAGCCAACGACCGGGGCCAGTCCTGCGATTTACGTTAGCACATCATCAAGGCATATATTATCGCTTAAACCACAGCACGGCCAGACGGTAACCATGCTCGTGCAAGCCCAGCCCGATGGACGGATCATGCCTGAGCTGCTCTCTCGGCATAGGAGCCTAGCCCGATTAAGGCCGCCGGTCTGACTTGGCCCGCTACCATGAAGTAGGTTTCTTAATTTCCTTTCTCAGCTCTCGGCTCTAACCTGACCTCCAACCTATTTTGGAATTTGGACTGGAGTGGTCCATGTGCATGTTAGTGAGATACCGTGGAGGGTTTTCATATCTTGGTTTGTTAAATGTGAATTACGCCACATATAAGACATATAATTTGGATGGAGGTATGGTTCACTCAACATGTGTAGAGTGGATCTTGTTTAGAATTTGGGGCATGTTGGGTGAACGATGACGTCGGGCCCTTGAGCGAGGGTATATATGTATCGGGTTAATCCTTTTACGTGAAGTGAGGACGAAATCATAGTGAAATGGTGGTAGGTGTGGTTCACTCAGTGTGTAGAGTACTGGATCTAAGTCATTTAGACTCTGGGATGTTACATGATTTTGCATTACCTTCCGACTCCACGCCACACCTCTTCTCCCGTCACATTTACCCGTGGCCTTTGCTCTGCTCTCTGCATCCGTCACTCCTTTCCTAGCCTCCTCCCATGGCGGCCATCATGCGAAGGCTACAGGGAAGAGCGACTAACAGGGCAAGGCAGACATGGTCACAACAGAGTAGCATGATGGGGTCGTGGCAGTCTGCACATGACGGTGGGGCGGTGCGGCTTACTTAGCGCGTGACACAGAGCAACACAATAACGTCGATTGTCGGGCAGTAAGCAAAAGTTGTGTCGTGCTCAAGCATGATGGGCTTACCGAGCCTTTAGTCTGGCCCTATGTGACTAAGTATTAGACTTGCATATAAGTCTAGGGTCCATAACTAATCAAAATTAATTTGTCATTGTTAAAAATATGTGTCCAATATATGTACAGGTGGGGCGCCGGAGTTGGAGAAGAAAATTCACAAAAAAAAAAAAGAGTTGGAGAGGCTCGCTGGAACCCTAGCCATCGCCGTTGTCATCTTTGTCTCCGGTGAGCCGCAGATCCAAGATGAGGTGGAGGAGAAGCCCACCTTACCTCGTCAGATGCCTGTTAGGGAGGAGGAACCACACATCGAGCACGCAGTAAGGAGCTGTCGTCGAAGGAGAGAGAGAGAGAGAGAGAGAGAGAGGTATCGCGTCGGTGAGGAGGGTGTGTGGGAATGGCGCGCCTGGGTCCGGATTCGGACGTCCGCTCGGACACCACGTAGAAGCATTATTGTTTAGAGAAACTGGCATATACTTGTTAGTTGTGAGTGAAGTAGTTAAGAAATTACTTGGAAACTTTGGTGGAAAATTCGATACTGCTAAAAAATTGGAAAATATATGATACTAGAAAGGAAAAGACGTGAATTGTTGCAGCTGTGAAACACTAGAGTCTTGAATTATCGTTGGACGAACTAGGAGCAAACTTAGAGTTGTTTGTCAAATCAGAGCAATAAAAACCTCAACAGTACGTCCAGATGTGCACTACCCCTGGTGCATGTACATGCTCTGGTACGGTAAGCAGTAGGGACTTCGTTATCTGTTGCACATGGAATAAAGTGTCGAGCATTGAACTTGAACCCTTTTGTACTTGGAGAACTCTCGTTAAAGCATTTTTCTCAGCCTCGTGAAAATATCTAATCATATAAGTACAAAATATTACGCCAGTCGCTCCACATGACTTGTGACCGCACATCGGAACGAAGAAAGCACAGTGACCGCAAGTTAATAGTATTTATTTATTTGAAATGAATTAACGGGTCACAACCGAACTTCCCTGTGGATTTTTGCTACGATGTCCAATAGTGACTTGTGACCCGTTCATTTCAAAAAAAAAAACAAATATTGACGTCTCACTGTCATCCCTGACTCCCTGAGGACAAGTTTTGGGAATCGGAGGAACAAGGATGAGTTCAAATTCAATGCTGGTGCTAACAAGATCATCCTACTCAACCGCGTTTATTGATACCCTGCGACTTGTACCCGCCGCGGACGGCTCACCAACAGTAACAGGCCCGGCCTTTAAAACAGGCCCGCAAGCTGAAAGGAAGCCGAGACCGGCCCGAGTGCCAAACGGCGGCAACGCGCGCGGCACACGGATTCGCGATGCCGATGACGAGGCAGCCGCCGGCGGCTCCGTGGCGCCGGAGGGACGCTCGCGACCCCGGCCGGTTTCCAGTTGGGGAGAGACCGAAGAAACCTGGCAAGCTGTTGGGCTCGATCGGATCAGTTGATTGATGTGGTAACCTCGATGAATCATCGACGATGATTCTGCCATCAACTAATAATAACCAGTGGAGAACCTGGCAACCGAAGAAAACAAACAGCTCGGGAAGTTGGCCGATGGATGGATCCATCACCGGCACCGGTGGACGACGGTTAGTTGTGATGATGATGAGAAGGAACTTGCGTGGCAATTGGCAAGTCCACAGGTCGCCAGCGCCCAGCGCCAGCGGGGAATACTTGTGGCAGCTGCACCGTGCGCAGTGCAAATGTCGCGATGCAAAATATAAATGGGAGATTGAGACCATGACAGACGGACAGAAGAGCAGCAACGACTTTAGCAAGCCCACCAGCAGCTGTCCAGCCCGTCAGTAAGCGGACAAGACATTACTACGTACTACCATAGCCCATCACGACGTCAAACGTGTCTCACTCTCAATGCACCACCTGTTTGCAACGTTGCAACGGAGGGAAAAAAAAATCAGACGGAGATATTCTGTTTGGCTGTACTGTATGATTTATCCGGCCGCAAAATATCCTCTCACTTTATGTTTTCGATTACTTTTATATACTACCAGTAACTATACTGGTAGTATATAAAGTTGGCCCCTTCTCTATCAATAAAACTGTCAGAGGCTCTTGCCTGCTGAGACATCACGACAATCATCAATTAATCCGGACAAACGACCCCGCATGGCGGCTCCTCCGCCCACCTCCCCGCCGACCACCCTCCCCCGCCGTCGACCGCTCTCACCCACCGCCCAAATCCGATTCCCCTCGCATGTCGCGCCACATCCGCACCCTCGAGCAACTCCCCTACTTTTGATCCCGGGGGAGAGTCGCAGTTGGTCGCGTCAGCGATCCCTAAGGATGGGGGGAGTGGGGGCTCCAATGGCGCACCAATCGGAGGCGTTTTCTGTGGAGGATTCTATGGGCGGGCAGGAGGATTCGATGGTTGATGGAGGTCAGGAGACGATGGATAGGTATGGGATCACCAACTCTGAGGTGATACATCTCTCTCATGAATCCCCTGTCCTTCGATTGCGCTTTGAACATACTGCTCAGGTTGGATGATGTCATTCAGACCAATGTATGTGTAGATGTGATTCCTAAGTTACCTCTGTTGTTTGATCATCAGCTGAGTAATACACTTGATCAGGCTTGTATTCCTGTCAATCTAGTTCAACAATCAAATGTGAATTCTGTGCAGGGTAGTTATCCAATGGATCCCCCTGATTTTATGGCGTCTGATCATACTTTGTTCATGTCGAATGATATCATTCAGACCAAAGTCTGTGTAGATGTAATTGCTAATCGGCCAGTAGTGATTGATCATCAGTTGATTGGTACATATGATCAGGCTTGTATTCTGTTAATCAAGTTGAATTGTCGATTGCGAACCATGTGCAGGATAATAATCCAAAGGAATCTACAATGATTGAAGGGGCTTGTAACCCCGATACAAACAAAGAACATACGGCATGACAAAAATCGAATACAAATACTGCAGATATCAAAAGCAGTTCTGATATGGATGCTATGCATACTAATCACAGGCAGGATGATAAAATGGATTCTACAAAAAGTAAGAGGGCTTGTAACCCTGAACCAAACAGTGGTATGCAGAGTATACTACAGATGTATACTACAAGGAAAAACAACAAACGCAGCTACAAATCTAATTATAAAACTCTGAAAAAGTATAATGAATCATACAATGAAAGCGCATATCTCGATAAGATCAGCAAAAAGAAAAACCAAGTGAAGTTTGGTCCTCCTTTCAATAACTCAACTTGGTATTTCAAACATATGGTTAAGAGGGATGATTTCCCTTTTGATAATATGAACAATTTTGATGTAAAAATCAAATCCCTACCCATCCGGCCCAATGGGATTCTCATGGAGTGATTGAGGATACCCAAACCTGGAACCGAGCAAGTATCGAAGATGTAAGTCATGTACTAACTCGAGTCCGAACCAAGATGCTCGGGACAATGCTTCTGTTGGGGTGTCCACAACCTACAGACGACCGAAGGTGGTTCCGAGCACCTCCTAAAGTAAGAATTGTATATGGAATATTAGGGGCCGCACAAACCGGGCCGGGCCCGATACTAGTACAACTTGTGAGGGTAAGAAAGAATTAAAGATACCGGGTGGTGAGGTGAACCAGCCCACAATAGAAAGTGGTAACTCTATCTCTATCTCGGGTGGCCTTTCACCTACCACCACCACGATTCCAATCTTGGATTGGGTACCCCTAGTTCCAAGAACCTAACCAAGTTCGTCAAACACCGTGGTCGGAAAACAATCCAAATCCTTTGCGCGGGCGGTGAGATTCGAAGTCGCACCCAAAGTGTGGTGGTGAAGATGCAACCACGCAAAGAATTGGGGGCTCGGCCGTGACGCCCAAGGCCATGGTGGTCGTGGCAGCGCGTAGATCCGATCGGGCCGGGGAAGAAACCAACATACCTGGCGCCGCAGGGATGGGGATACAACTGAAAGAGAAAATCAAGATCAAGAAGAAGTGACGATGGATGAGACCGAGACTAGATGGGAAGGAAAGAAGGGGACTACTAAACCCAAAGAGCAAGTGGGGTACCAAGAAGCTTGGGGGTTCAAGGAGGAACAAGCTCGCAAAGCAAGATGAAGGTAAATCCTACTCGAGGGTTCCAAGCATACCAACCCTAACCCCCTTGTGAGATCTCGTGGATTATCAAACCATCTTACTAAGGATTGCCGCAGAGGTAGATGTATGATCCATTGCCTCGCCAAAGATCCTACCTGGGATTGCACTCGCATTCTTGCATGGAATGTAGGTCCAGAGCTGTGTGCTACACAGGTTGAGGATCAGTCTTTCTTTTACATTGATGAATATGTGGATACCAGTATAGCTAAGGAAAAAGCAAGTACTGCTGTGATCACTGTGACCCAAGGTGTGGTAACTGCTCAGCAGATTGAATGGGAGTTTACTAACCTTGTTGGGCTGGATACATGGGTATGGAGAGCCGCATTGTGGTCGATGACAAGTTTCGTTAAGATTCCCAACCGATAAGATGGCCTCTCGCTGGTGTAATATCAAGAACCTCACTCTGAAGAACGAAACACAAATCAAGATTGAAGCTTGGGTCCCTCGTGGATGGGGGTTAAAGGCATCCGCAAAAGTCGCTTGGTTCAGAGTTAGCAACATACCTGCTGATCAGAGATCATTGATGACTCTCACTAGAGTGGGTAGCTTTTGGTTGGCAAAGTAATTGATGTGGATGAGGGTACTAGATACAGGTATGACTATGTGAGGCTCAAAATTGCATGCAGAGATCCAAAAAGAGTTCCTAGATATTTCAAGGCACTCACGGGGATGCATATCATTGACTTTGGGTTTGAAAGAGAAATTGAGGAAGCTCCTAGTACCAAAGTGCTAAAGAGTGGAGTGAAAATTACAGAGGATCAACAACCCCAAACAAGAAAGCAAAGTCCGATACCCCTCCAAACCCGCTGAAGATAAAAGGAGTAATCGAGAACACACAGTTTTTTGATACTCCTAAATATGGCAAACAAGTGATGATCGAGGCTTGGTCTCGCACCACCAAAGATTGATTTCAGACGCAAAAGCCAAAGTGGCTTCATGAAAGATGCTCGAAAGCATATAGATCCGTGGAAAGTGAAACCGCTCAAGACAAGGTGCTTATACCGAATCCATTGAGGAATCGAGAACCGACCGATGAAGACTCCTATCCAAAGAGAGTGAGGAAGTTAGTAGGAATGCAAGATGGGCAGGCAAGTAAAGAGAATGATGGCTCACCCAAGCAAATGATGTTCATGACGTAAATGCCGATTGACAACAAATGACATCCCCGATCCAAAGAACTATGAAAAAGAGTACTTCTACAGATAAGCTCAAGGATAATGAGAAATTACCTGATGATACTGCTTCTGATCAAATCAAGATAATGGACATCAACTCCCCGAAGTGATATTCATCGATGACAATATTGTCCACACTCGTGAAAGTATTGAGGCTTCTCAAGAAATACCCGATGTCCTCATTCCCTGTAGAGGAACAAAAAAGAGCAGGTGCAAGCCGATTTCTGAGACAAAGACCCATGTCGGTTCAATCAAGAGGGAATGGTGTCTCTCAAGTCAAGTCCACAGATGATCAAGCTCTTGGGGTTGCCGACATGACTGCCGTGGACAATCCCACCAATGCAATTGATCCACCGAGATGGGATTCGTAAGAAGTTTAGAAGCTCAAGAATGGCACCAACCTCCTAACCATGGAGAAGGTCTCCAAGCAAGCAAAGAAAAGGGCATTGGAAGGTAAATCAAAACCAAATCTAAGAATTACAATTCTTTTTCTATTCTACAAGATGATGAATTAGTTAATAATGCTAATGACATGGGTATTGCTATTAAGAATGATGATTTTGCTACTTTCAATCTTATTAGAGATCTAGAATGCTAGGAATGATTTATATTGCAAAAATAGTAAAGTTCATATTGAACCTTGTGATGATAATGATGAGCAAGTATCTTCGATGGACAAATTTTACAGCTTAGAATGGCTCCATGATGAGTCTTCGACTCGATGATTTTGTTATAGTAGAATCAAAGAAAAAGAAAAATGAAAAGAGAAGAAGTCCTCCAATAAGAAACCCACAAAGGTGGGTCAGAGAATCTTATTCCTCCAAAAAAAAGAGGAAGGCCTCGTAAAGCCACCAATGATGTTACCTCCAAACAAAAGAAAAAATCATGAGTACATTACATGGTTTATTCTGGAACTATAGAAGTCTAATGAAGACTGGGGTTGCTACTTTCTTGAAAAACTTGATTCATGACTATCGACTTCACTTTATTGGTCTCCAAGAGACAATGCTTGAAGTATGTGATGAAAAAGTAACTAGAAGATTTGATTCGAAAGGATTATTTATGGTTTAGTAGTCCCGCCAAAGGTAGATTTGGGAGGATCCTAGTTGGTGTTAGAGTGGAATGGTATGATGTGGGGTCTTTCCGCATTGGTGACTATATAATCCAGGTCAATCTCCGGGATAAGATCCATAAAACTAAATGGAATCTTCGGTGGTATATGGTGTCTTTCGGGGAGGAGAATAAGATCGAATTCCTCACCGAATTATCAAATTTTTGCTCTCATAATAAAGAGCCTATGATAATTGCAGGGGATTTCAACATTATCAGATTTAGCTTTGAAAAAAACAAGCCTAATGGTCTACATAGACATTCCAGTATGTTTAACTCTCTGATACACTTCTATGAACTTAAGGAGATTGTTATGTCAGGGGGTTTATACACTTGGTCTAATAACCAAGATAACCCAACCCTAGAGAAGTTAGATAGAATCCTAGTGACAAGGAGTCGGGAAGATATTTTTCCTCCGGCAATTGTTAAGAAATTGCCTAGAGACATCTCGATCACAATCCATTGATAATTTCATCAGGTCCCCCAGTTCTACTAAGAAGATCCATTTTAGTTTTGAGACAAGTCTGGCTTAGTAATCCGATTTCATTCCCTTGAAAGAAAAAATTTGGGATAGGCCTTGTAATGCCAAATCATCCCTTGACAAAAATTCAAAAAAATTAAAATTATTCAAGCAATACTTTAAAGGTTGGGGTTTTAGTATCCAAGGAGATTTAAAAAAGAAAAGAATTAATAATACTGAAGAGCTAAGGGTCTTGGAAAACCTAGAGGAAGTAGGAGAGCTTGATGCTCTTCCGGCTATAAGAAAATTTGAGCTCCTCAAGGAGAACTACTCCCTACTTGAACAAGAGGAAATGTATTGGTTCAACAGAGCCATGAACAATGGCTTTTAAAAGGTGACCATAACACCAGTTACTTCCATAAAATTGCAAATGGCAAAAAAAAAGAAAGACCAAGATAATATCCTTTCAAAAGGAAGGACAAATTATAGAGGGCGATGAAGAGCTTCTCAAACATGCTACGTAATATTATATCGAACTCTTTGGACCTGAGGTGAATCATGATATTCATCTAGACCCTTCCATTTGGGATGGTTTACCAAGAGTTAATGACATGGACAATGATTCCCTCTGTCAACCTTTTCGAAAAAAAAAAGAGATTAAATCCGCCTTGTTCCAAATGGAAAGAAATAAGGCACCAGGCCCGCACAATATTCCCATTGAATTCTATCAGACTGTTGGGAGATTATTAAGAGTGATATAGTACAATTATTTGATGATTTTTACAAAGGAAATGTTAACATTAGCAGGATCAATTATGGTATCATTACTTTGATCCCTAAAAAGCCGATGCTACTATAATCCAACAAGATGCAGACCAATTTGCTCGCTGAATTGTTTGTACAAGTCGGTTACTAAAATTCTCACCCTCTAATTGAGACCGTAGCTTGCAAACTTATTCATAACACTCAAAACAGCCTTTTATGAAAGGCAGAAACATCATGAGTGGGGTAATGATTCTTCATGAGATCCTTCATGAGACCAAAACTAGGAAAGAAAACAGGGATTATATTGAAGCTAGATTTCAAAAAGCATACGATAAAGTAAAATGGAGCTTCCTGTTTGAATGTTTGGCTACCAGAGGTTTTGTTATAAGTGGTGCAACCGGATAGAGCAAGTTGTCTCTGGAGGTACCGTCAGTGTTAAGATTAATGACTTGACGAGACACCTATATCAAAAAGTTATAAAGGGGGTCGAGACAAGGAGACCCATTATCTCCAATCTTATTTAACTTCATTGCCGATGGTTTGACTAGGATGATTCTTAAAGCCCGAGTAATAAACTCTTTCTTGGCCCGATTGATCATATTATCCCCAATGGAGTTGCTTGCACTCCAATATGCCGATGATACCATAGTATGTCTTAAACATGACATTGCCGGGTGCATCAAATATGAAGATGTTCTTTGTATTTCTATGAGCTAATGGCGGTCTTAAGATAAACTTCAATAAAAGTGAAGTTATTGTGATTAATGATAATCTTGCCGAGGCTTATGCGAGATATATTCAATTGTCAAATTGGATATTTCCCTATCAAGTATTTGGGTGTCGGTCGGTACCCTAGTAAACCGCATGTAATCGATTGGCTACCCTTATATGAAAAAAAGGGTGCAAAAAAATTAGATGTTTGGAAAGGGGGTACAATGACTATTCTTTGCGAAAAGAGCTAATAGGCTCAAGCCTTAATAACTCTCCCATCTATCATATGTCCATGTATCTTCTACCCAAAACCTTTGTCCAAAAGTGGGATAAACGAGAAGATCATTCTTTTGGCAAGGTGGTAAAACAAAGAGAAAGTACCATTTGATTAAATGGATAATCATTTGTAAATCTAAAAAAGAAAGGAGGCTTAGGTATCAAAGATATTAGGAAGATGAATGTGAGCCTTTTATGTAAGTGGCTTTGGAAATTAGAAATGTAATCTAGGCTTTGGCAAGACATCATCAAGTATAAGTACTTGAAGAATGATTCAATTGCTACCGTCAAACCTGCATACCGATTCCCCTATGTGGAAGGATCTCCTTAAAGTTAGAGAAGTATATCTAGAGGGGAGGAAAATGTTGGTGGGAAATGGCGAGAAAATTAGATTCTCGGATCGATAGATGGTTGGGAGATAAACCTCTCAACATGTTATATCCCGATTTGTTTAAGCTTACACAACAAAAGGACATAACTCTTGACAAGGTCAAGAATGACATTACTTCTATCTCCTTCTCAAGATTGCTTGTAGATAGATGGAAAGTACAATTGGGATACTATTAAGGATGAAGTTCAGGAAGTTAATTTGCAGGAAATTGATGATAGTGTCATCCGAGATTTGGGATAAACAAAAGATTCTCTGTTAAATCTACTTATGATCTTATGACATCAAATGATGGTGGCATCTACTACAAAAGAATTTGGAAGAGTAAAATTCCTCCAAAAATCAAAATTTTTCTATGGCTAATGATTAACAACGCTGTGTTGACCAAAGACAATCTTTTAAAAAGGAAGTGGCAAGGGAATCCCCAATGCTATTTCTGTCGGGGAAAATGAAACAGTTGAATCATCTTTTCTTCCAATGCAATGTTGCAAAAAAAGTGTGTGGGCCATTTTTGCTACTTGCCTAGGTGCTTCCGACATACCAATTAATCTTGAACATTGTTGGAATTGGTGTGATAAGTGGCTTCCTTCAGGACAAAAATTTCATACTCTAGGAATTGCCGCTATTACCCGGGCTATATGGAAAGCCGGGAACTCAGTTTGTTTTGAAGGAAAAATTCTAAAAAATCCCATATCCATCATATGTCATATTGCTGCTTTGATCAAATATTGGGCAGGTTTCTACTCGGCAGAAGAGGAGGAAAGCATTGCTGCTGGTATTGACTCTGTGTTACAATTCGCTGTCAAGCTCCTCTGCAAGAAAAGCAAGACCGAAGTGAAGCGGCTGGATCAAGGTGAAGGAACCTCCAAGAAGGACTGATGGAAGTCTTTGTGGACAAGCAATGCTGATGAGAGTATGTCAAGCTTGATGCTTTGTGATTCTGGTTGTTGCCTGTCAATCATAACTACTTTTGCTCTATCGGGAAGAATGTAATAATTGATACTCTGATCAGAGATCTGAACTCTATTACGTTAGTCGGGTACTTTCTGCGATGGCTCGTATCGTCGTAGGGTTTAGATCACTAAGTGCTTGTTGCTTCTTGATCCTAGTCTGTTTCTTAGTTTCCTGATCTATCTTGCTGTAATGTCTGGCTACAATGTATTTCCGTTCTCAGCAATGGAAATGGGGGTTCCCTCGGTTCTAAAAAAAAAAAATAAAACTGTCACAGTCTCGTGCCGTTGGTACACCTGCAGTAAATAGTTTCCAGTGTAGATAATTTGTTCTCAAGCAAAGCAGGCGCCTACTAGGCCAGAAGACGACTGTACTACGTAGGACAGAAAAGGTTAGCTCGGTGATTCATCATATAACAAATTCGGCAAAGGTATAAATAAAGGTAAAAAGCTTTATTTGGTGCAGACATGGACCTCCATTTTTTTAATGAAAACAAATATGTTATTTTTGGTGGTCCCACCTGGTGGCCCAAGCATATTTGGTGCCTCTACTTTCCTTGCCTCGAATTCCAATCTCACTAGAAAACGGCGCCGTTGCCATGGCCCATGGCCTATGAGCGAGTGTTTCATTCATGTTTGTAATAATTTTTTTGTCTAGGCTTCTCCTTTATTCCCAAGCGCTGAAATGCATAAATTGCTTTCGTCGTAGTCGTTTATTCTAGATTCTTAATTTTCTTGCAATATCTAGCTGTTCGAGATTCTTAATAGGCATTATGTAGGTTTTTTTTTTTTTTTTATGAAAGAATTATGGGTTTCGAACTTAGGATGGATGAGATATAAAATTAAGTGTATGGGCAAAATATGAATGAGACGAATGTGAAAAATTATTTTTAGGTTTTTTGATCATGGAGGGGTTATCACCTGAACTTAGGAAAATTAATTTTTAATATATAGGGTTTTATTTTAGTTTTTTTTTGTGGAAGAATTATGGGATTCAGAGTAAGCATGGATTGAAAAGGATTTGAATATGTAGGGTTTTATTTTAGAAGATATTTTGGTGCAAGAATTACGTGATTTGGAGTGAGAGTGAATGAAATATAAACCTTCTAAGTTTATTGATAAAACGCTTAATGAGAATATTTTAAAAATTATTTTCTTTTTTTAATGATGGAAAAGGAATGAAAAATATTTGGGTGTGTTCTAGAGTGGTTCTAGTTTATTTAGAAATTTTCT